>JADRCD010214159.1:0-12685 GCA_019843815.1 Montemys delectorum | reverse complement strand
GAGTTTGTGTGTGGGTATGTGTGAGTTCGTGTGTGTGTGTGTGTGTGAGTTCGTGTGTGTGTGTGTGCGTGTGTACGTGTGTGTATGTGTGAGTTCGTGTGTGTGTGTGTGTGTGTGTGTTGTGTGTGTGTGTTGTGTGTGTGTTGGGGCACAAATGTATAATATTTATTGTGGTTCTTTGTCAATACTTTAAAATTTCTGTATAGGTTGGTGTCTATTAACTACAAACTTCAAAGGCCACTTCTTCTGGAATATGTTTTCTCAAGGGAGCCCATGGCTTCTCTGGGCCTTCTTAGGGCCCTCCCTTAGAGGACTGGGTCTAGGAGAGGAGTTTACCCTGCAGCAGAATGAGGAATAAGGCCTTGTCTTATGTGTTGGCTACAAAGAATCCTGTCCTGACAAGAGCCAGGTGTGAGCATGTGCCAGAACTGAGATGTAGCCCTCAGCGGGTATACTCACTCATTGACCCATGAGGCCACTCTCACCCAAAGAATGAATCCTCCTTTGTTACTTTGGAAGTTTCCAGAGAGGCTGGCTGTTCTTGCTGCTCTGTAGAACTTCACTAGGAGGCAGGGTGTAGTAAGCCCTTGGGAAGAGACTCCTGTAAGGCCTAACACTTGTCAGTGGACCCTTATGGTTCTCCAGCAAGGCCTCCTCCATAAGGAACTGACAGTGTGTCTCCTAGCTGGTCATGGCTTCCCACATGTTCTCAACTGAGAGGACAATGACAAAGAGGCTGGCATTGCCACTCTAAGACACTGCAGCCTGCATGGGCACCTCATGAGGGCTTAATTCTGTATTCCCTGCTCCTTCCAGAAATCTCTTGTTAAATCAGTATGCTTCTTCACAATGATGACATATAGGTCACACTGGGCATTGGCTTGACTCACACCTACTGAAGTGGAGTTTACTAAGCGGGTGTTCAAACCTATTGCCTTAAACCAGTATGGAAGCTTCTGCATTTTGAGATGTTTCTTTCTGATTATATTTGTCCTTTTTATTATTTTAAAATTATTCATTTCTTCATCTCTGGCTTCTAATGTCTCTCCTCAGATTCTTCTGTCCATTCTCTAGAATTACCAGGTATGAAACACACCATACTTATGTTAAATCTATGTCCTTATCTCATGAGGACCACAGTATTTCCTAGATTTACCTATAGAAGAACAATAAAAATTGAAATGAAAGAAAATAATGAGCTTTTTCTGCACAGTGTCCAGTTCTCTTCCCATTTTACAGAGATAAAATGCTATGTACAGGAGCCAGACCTGAAATCTGATAACTATATAATAACATAAATTTTCTATCACAGTATATCAGTTTTTCTTCTGAGTCTTAGTTTTCCTCAGAGTTCTACAAGTCTCAACTATGAAATCCAGAGGTTGGCATGGTTCTGGTTTGTCTTTGTCTTTTCTTGGTTTCCGAGGGATGTTGGGAAGCCTCAGGTTGTGTGTGCTTCACCTTGTTGTCTGAGCATATTCTTGGTATCTCTTGGGACTACATTTCTCTCTTCCTACGAGCACACCAGGACTTGGCTTAGGTTCCATTTGAACCCCCTATTGAAGACATCTGTAGAGATATTACCTCTCTCTAAGGTCACAGTCACAGCTGTGAGGATTAGAAGTAGGACACAGGGAGAGCACAGGTCAGTCCACAACAGCTGACTTAGGATGAAGAGGCTGGAGCTGATCAGAAGACAAGAATGGACCTGATGCGAATGGTTGCTTGGGTCACAGATGCTAGAACAGTTTCTCTAAATCCTAGTGTGTGCCTTCCGATGTCTTTTCTCTGCATGTGAGAAATTTCAGCAAAGAATGACACCTGGGTTGGGGCTTGCCAAGGAGTTGGATCCTTAACACAAAGTATAGTCCTGGGGAGTCCTCCAGTTTACTTCAAAAGTTCCACTTTTCAGCACTCAGAAGGCAGAGACAGATGGATCTCTGAGAGCTGGGGACCTGCCAGAGAAAGTTTCTGACCAGCCAGCAAGAACTTTATAGTGAAATCCTCTCTCAATTATGGGTACAAGAAGGAGGACTTTTAGACCTTTATCCAGCTCTGAAATTTGGCCCTGACTCACCCCTATGCCTTCCATTTATCAAGTAACACTTTCTTTCATGTTCTCTTTTTTTCCCGTCAAAGATGATGTCTATATAGCAATAATTTGCAGAGTCTGAGTTATGGTCCTATAGTTCTGTTTGGGAATCCTACCAATAGCCTCTAACCACAATATTAATGCCTAGAGCACAGAGAAGCCTTGCTTGGATCATCTCTCCTTCAAAGCACGTATGCGTAGTCATTCACTTAAGTCTGCCAAAGACCCCTTGGAAGAAATGCTATTAACCTCACCATTTTTCAGTAAGATGAGCCAGTACTACATGGAATCAAATGTGGTTCTGCTGGGCCCAAAGTCAGTATAACCATTTCAGTCTCTGCCTATGCATGTCCTGCTTCTAGTGGAAGTCCCGTGGGAACAGAAAATCTGTGGATTGGCAAGAGAAACAGTGATGATCCCAAATATTCCGTTTATTTTCTGCACCATGGATCCTATGTCAGCAGAAGACACAGTTGTCCACAGTATCTAGGATCTTACTCCTCATGCCCTCTCAAGACCTTCCCTCATGGAAACTTTCTAGGTCACAGTATATGTGACTGTCCTCAGTCTCATAGTATGACCCTACTTAACTGGGTGTGTTCTGGGTTGAGTCCATCCTTGGCACAAGACGAATACAATGTTTCCTCATGCTCTCTAGTTTCTTCCTTCCTGCTTTGTAGGTTTAACCTTCAAACACTGTTCAGAATTTTTTACAACTCAGTCTTTTTTTTTTTCTTCCACTTAAATCACACACATAACCTCTGAATCATAAATGAAATAGAATCCCCTTTTGAGCCACTCTGTCAAGACCAAGCACCTGAGCATTCTCGCAGGCATGTATTGCAGGAGAGTCCATGCTTTGGCAGGATACCTCTCATCCCCCTGTAACTATCTGAGAAATGGGTTGGTGACTTCATCTGCAAAGCAAAGCATTGAGGGAAGTCTATGGTTTAGAGACAACAGCCGCTTCTAAAATGTTTGGTGCTTAACAGACCAGTTCCTTGTGATGCTTTCTATTTCTAATGCCTCCTGCCGTATCTCCCTTTCTTTACCATCTACACACATGGACTCAAATCCTTGTTACGTATACATGAGGGAGTTCTGATCCCCTGCCTCAAACTCCAGACGCCCCTTTAAAGGCCAGTACATGCCCGTTCTCTAGCTCACAGTCCTCCCTTTCCACCATCTCTTAATTTCCACCTTTGTTTACATTTTCTGAAGTACACCATTATGAGACTGTTTAGAATGCAGGGGCACACACCCAGGCATCCCTGTTGTGTAGGTACAGCATAAACTATTACTCTCCTTAAATTTCCTTCTCCATTCTCAGGCACAGGAAATGTTATAGCCTTATTATATTTACTTATTATATCCAGCTTAATTTTACTTACCAAGAACTGTCTGGGTTTTTTTCCTATACCCATTTTCTTCTATTTTTTCCTTTTCTCTAGTCCCAAAGACACACATAGAGGATTCAGTCCCCTTTTCTGGAAAACACAAGTGGAATTTATTTAGAAAACATGCTAATGTTTGTGTGTGTGTGTGTGTGTGTGTGTGTGTGTGTGTGTGTGTGTGAAAACTATTTTCTTTAAATTTCTCCTCTTAGATCATGGTTTAAAGTGTGTCTTTCAGGTTTAACCCAAGGCTCTTCCTAAATTTATTAGTCACTTACATATCCTGACTGTTGACTTATCAGCATTGGGAATTGATTGTAGGGACTGGAGCATGCTAGGAATATCTTCTGCCACTGAGATATATCCCTGCCCAGGCAAACCTGGATTGACTCTCTTTCTACTTCACCCTCCCAAAAGACTGGGATCCAGATTGTGCAATAAGATCTGGCTATACTCACTTTTAGAAAGGCAGACACCTAGGGAAAAATGCTTAAGTTCCCTCCCATAGATCTCTTTACTTCAATACCTGCTGGTAGAATCAGAAAGTGGTAGAAAAAAATGCATTATTTTCTGTTGCCCAGAGCAAACCCTAGAAGCTGTAGGGATCTCTATTGGTGTCCTACTTCAGACAAAGCATAAGAGGCATGATTGCAGTGGGTCACAAGGTGCTGGTCCTCTGAGTGCACATTTTCCTCCTGTCCTTCCACACTAGAGCAATGCTGAGCCAGGTGACTGTCCTGATGCTAGGATCTGTCTAAACACTTACCAAACAGTGATAACAGATAAGGAAAGAGCACCAAAGTCCTGCCAGAAAAATTCAGGATAAATTTGCACACATAATGTTGGCAACTGTTTGGAACATCTGCCACTAAACTGACACTTGCAACCCACCCCCAACAGCTGTTGGCATCAGCCTTTCTGTGAGGCCTGTTGGGTAATTTTTGCTTCCTTTCTGCTACTCTGCCTTCTCCACCTGCAGTAGATTCTCCTTTTTTAAAAAGCTGGTCATTTTGCTGGAGGAGTCTGGCTCCTCTGTCACCATCTTCCAGACTCAGCAGCTTTTAAGATCAATAGCAAGAGCTTACTGAGGACGAGGTCTTGGGAGACCATGGCAGGCTAATTCACCTTAATACGAGTCTTGAGGGGAGTCAGGTTACCTCCGTTCTTCCTAAAACTTACTTTTGATTTTTATTAAAGTGGTCCATGAACAGGACTTCAAGAGTCAGATAAGACCAAGGCTTATTCAAACAAATCAAAAGGTTGTTTTTTGCACCCTTCCATTTATAAGGTCCCAGAAACAGCCATTAAAAATCTGGTAGCCATTTTCTCTTGATGTAACCTCTCTGTATCTCTAAGCATTATTTTTTAAGTTGCATATTTTATTTGTTTTCCATTAACTACAGGAACCAAAGGGTGAGTTCAATTTCCTGCTCAAACTGTCACCACAGACATGTAAAACACTGTTTTCCCTTGTTTCTGCTCTCCTATTTATCTAATTACAGTAAGTGTTTTAGAGCTTAATTAATCAAAACATACAAATTTATATTTACATATTTATATATTCAAATGACCAGATGTAAATATAAACATAATGTGTCCCTTCATGGGGATACAGTCCTCGAAAGGCATGATTAGAGAGCTATGTAATGCAGAGATCCAGAAGGTCTGCTTGATGGTATAGCCTATACTACACCCAGGTTACATGGCTGGGAGTATGGCTTCTAGGCTACAAACCAGTGCTGCATACTACTGAGCTGAATATTTTTGGCAACTCTAACCTGATGCAAATGACATTTATGCATGACAACAGATCTAAACATGGGAAAATGGCAGTAATAAGGATGAATTATGGGAATTTTCCAGGTTCATTGGAACTTTTTTGGAGTACTGTCCTATACGTGGGATGTTATGGATTTAACTATCAGTGTAGCTCATGGCAGAATGTACAAGCTATTGAGGGCATCTTTGTTCTACTTTTTTTTTCCCTGCACAGATTTTTACCTTTGCTGAAGTTAAAAAATGCCTTTCCTTGTTTGTTTCCTTTGCGGCATGTCTTGGTAGGCAATTCTAAGTCTGTCTTTTCCTCTTGTTTCATCTGAGACGTGAAAGGGCCTTTCAACTTTATGTTAGTGAAGAAGACTGTCTCTGGTCCTGAGCCACGGGGACACAGGCATTATAGGGACACAGGCATTATAGGGACACAGGCATTATAGGGACACAGGCATTATAGGGACACAGGCATTATAGGGACACAGGCATCGGGGACCTTTATCATCCTTCTAAGGTGACACTTTTTTTTATAATGGTAATCTTGTACAAACTCGAATCCCTATGTGTGTGTGTTTATGTGTGTATGTAATACCTAATAAATTACTAACAGATTTTTTTTAACACTCAAAGCACCCAAATAAAAATAAATAAATAAATTAGCACAAATTTCCTGGAAAAAAATAAGAGCAGTTTCTCTGCAGAGGGTCCACAGTCAAAAAGCATCCTGCATACTACCTTAGGAAGAGATTCTAACTAGGAATCCCTTCTTGAGTACTGCTGAAAGCAGTAGTCTACTGTTCTATACAGTGTAGAAGACTAAGTCAGGGTTTGTGCATGGCCTTTATTTTGCTTGTAGTATCACAGAACACCATACACAGGGTGGTTCATAAATGTCAGTAATTTGTCTCTATGTAGTCCACTGTAGGCATCTTCCATTCTGCAAACATTTAATGTTAAAAATTACTTATTATTATTTTTCTGTGAATGGGTATTCTATCCACATATATATGGGCACCTTGCATACATATTACCCATGGAAAACACAGAACTGAAGTTAGGGGCAGTTGTGAGCCACCACATTGGTGCTGGGAAATAAACTTGGCTTCTAAGAAAAACAACCAACCAGTGCTCTTAACCATTGAGGTATTGCTCCAGTACAGAAGTTTCAAATTTTCATTTTATATTTTTCTTTTATTTTCTTTCTATTTTCTTGTTCTAGAATTGATGATGTCACTGGTATTTTTTTGTATCTCAAGAAATCAGGCTTAAAAATTATTTGCCTATTTATTTTCCTGTTTTGTTTTGTTTGGATTATTTTGTATTTGTTTTTACTGTTTTTCCCCATATACATTCCCCACTGTTTTCACCTTAAAAACCTTTAAATATTTTTATAGTCATCTTACTGGTTACATCCTTTTAAATTCCAGGAGATTTTTAACGGTTCTAGAATATGTTTTTGCTTCCTGCTCGGCTAGTGGGTACTGTATCTTTTCTTGATAGGAATATTTCACATAGCTTTCTCATTTTGCATTTAACTGCTAAAGTTAAAGACTTCCCTAAGTTGTTGAACTATACCTGGATGTCTCATATTTAATGGGGTGAGTCCCAGACACATATTAAGAGGGTCACCCTACGAAGCAGACAGGAAGCTTGAGTGTGTACACTAGACTCCTCAGCTGTGGATTTCATGGTAGAATGTTCTGTCTGGTTTTATCTTTAGGAAACTTCTATTGTATTTAGCTCTTCATTGGGTGGGACTTTTGTGGTTTTTCTAGAAGCAAACACCAAATCAAAACTAGGGGTAAGACCCCTTAGACACCAATACTTTGATAGAAAGAAGGAGTCAAAGACTGGCGTAGCCACACGAAACCATCATGCAAGCTACCCTGGCAGAATATAAAGGGAGCTTTGTTCATCACTGCCCAGTGTCCCCTTTTGGGCTGGAACCCAGCTTGGACAGTAACTAGCCAATGATAAATGTGTGACATCTCAGAGAGTGTGACCTTGGGCAACTGGACTTTCCATAGCTGAGCCAGAAAACTAAAGGACCTGAGGCACAGCTATACAAGTGCAAAGACAGGTGTTCCACGAAGGGAGATCCAGGTGGGGACTCTCTGTGTACTATGGAACCAGTTAGAGTCTCCAAGTCTCTTTCCTTCCTGCTTTCTGAGGATGTAACATTGTTCTAAGATTTAAATAGGAAGGAAACTGTCTCAAAATAGTCACCAGGCATTCCCATTGTATAATCATTCATGGGATGAATGTCTCATATTTATCTGTGTCTCCTATTACACCAGGGCCACAAAACTTTAATTGGCCCCGTTGGAAGGATGAACCATCTGGGTGTAATTCATTCCTAAATAAAGGTGGAGTTTCAGGGAATGAGCCTGCTTTTGTTTTGTTTTGTTTTCTCCTGTTTTGTTAGTCTGTGAGTTTTCCCATTTCTAGAAGGACCACTAATATCTACTGTCTGGGGACATGTATAGCATCAGTCAGCCTGCCTGCCCAGCTCCTCCACAGCCCAGCATCCTTTAGTTACCTTCCCCATCAATCATCCATCTGCTTTGTAGTTTCTAACAGGTTACTACATTTATGTCTTCTCAGTCTCTTGGTCCTTGAATGCATATATTTAAAACACCCCCTTTCTTCTCTTTTTACTGTTTGGGTCACTGAACAGATATAGAAATATACATTATCATCTTTAACTTGACTTTGTGTTTAAAGAGACCTGGCTAGTAATTTTTTTTCCCCTAATAACTGGACAAACTCATTGATACAAATTAGAGAAGCCACAGAGAACTGTGAAAATAGCAAGGGTTTGTAGAGTGACCCTTTGAGCTGATCTTCGAGACCTTCATTCATCTGGGCCTCATGTAATTGTCCAATGGGAAGCAGAGCAGCAGGTTATAGGGCACCAAATAGGTCAGTTGTTTGGTTTGTAGTCAATAGTTACTAAATTTAATTCTTTGTTCCTTTGAAGCCTTAGATGAATGTAGCTTAGAATTAAAACACGACAAGTTCAAGTAAAACACTTGAAATTAGGTAGTAGGTATGCGTGCTTTTTGTCTCTAATTGTGGCTCAAAGTGCCTTTTCATCTTTATGTATAGGAGGATCAGGTCAGACTTCCAAATGATTCTGAAGCCAAAGGTAGCTGGAATCTCTGGTTCCCTCAAAGCATCTTTGGTTGACTGACAGCACTTGGCTTTTCTGGAATTTCATCCTTTTGTTTTGTTTTGTCTTGGATTTGATTTTCAGTTTCACGGTCATAGCCCATTTGGCTCTTCCCCTCATTTTTGTTCGGGTATCAGGCTTGTAAAAGACGCCATGCATAGAAACCCTGGGAACATTCCTTCTGGAATCAACAGAGACTGCAAGAAATGAAAAACTAATCACAGTCGGGCAACCTGGTGTGCACTGCTTGTTTGTGACTCCACATGCAAGACTGAGAATGTGATATTCCTTGGGCTATTCATAGTTAGCTATCCAGGGAAGCCGTGCCATGAGCCTGCTTGACTTTCTGGCCTCATTTTCATGCACTATTGCTCTTATATACTTATGTATTTATTTATTGTTATTTTTCTTAATTTTTATTTTTTATTTATTTTTTTTAAACTATAGATTTTATTCCTCTCTTGGTCCACCCCCATAACACATTCCATACCTCCTCCCTGTCCCCCCAACTCCCACCCCACCAGACCTTTAAACTCCCTGAGCCCTCCAGTTTCTTGAGGCTCAGTTAATCTTCTCTGATGAAACCCAGACACGGCAGTCTTCTGTATATGTGTTGGAGGCCTCATAACAGCTGGTGTATGCTGCCTGGTTAGTGTTCCAGTATCTGAGAGATCTTGAGGGGTCCAGGTTTATTGAGACTGCTGGTCCTCTTACAGGGTTACCCTCCTCCTCAGCTTCTTCCAGCCTTCCCCAATTTAACAACAGAGGTCAGTTGCTTCTGTCCGTTGATTGAGTGTAAATGTCTGCCTCTGGCTCTTTCAGCTGCTTGTTGGGTCCTTCAGAGGGCAGTAAGGCTAGGTCCCTTTATGTGAGTGCTCCATAGCCTCACTAATAGTGTCAGGTCTTGAGACCTCCCCTTGAGCTGGATCCCACTTTAGACCTGTTGCTGGACCTTCTTTTCCTCAGGCTCCCCTCCTGCAGTTCATCCCTCATCCCTGTAGTTCTTTCAGACAGGAACAACTATGGGTCAGAGTTTTGATTGTGGGATGGCAATCCCATCTCTCACTTGATGTTCTGTCTTTCTGCTAGAGGTAGACTCTACACGTTCCCTAGCTCCATTGTAGGGCATTTTATCTAATGCCCCTCTCTTTGAGTCCTGAGAGTCTCTCACCTTCCCAGGTCTCTGGTATCCATTCTTCTGTGGTGGGACATCTGGGTCGTTTCCAGCTTCTGGCTCTTCTTTTTAAATTATCTTTAATCTTTTTTTTTTTTTAAAAAAAAAAAAAAAAGTCTAGTCATTATCCACATCCCAGTCTGCCCTCCAACAGTTTCTCATCCCATTCCTCCTCCCCTGTCTCCAAGAGGATGTCCCCACCTCCCCAACCCTTCAAGTCTTTTAAGAGTTAGGTACATCTCTCACTGAGGCCAAACCCAGTGTTGGGGGCCTCCTACCAGCTACTTTATGCTGCTTGTTTGGTGTCTGAGAGATCTTGGGGGTCCATGCTAGTCAAGACTGATGGTCTTCCTATGAGGTGGCCTACCTCCCTAGTTTCTTCCAGCCTTTCCCTAATTCAACCACAGGGACCCCTGTTTTCTGTCCATTGGTTGGGTATAAGTTTCTGCATCTGACTTGTTCAGTGCTTGTTGGGTCTCTTGGAGGGTAGCCATTCTAAGCTCCTGTCTGTAAGCACACCATAGCATCAGTAATAATATCAGGCCTTAGAGCCTCCCCTTGAGCTGGATCCCAATTTGGGCCTGTCACTTGACCTCCTTTCCCTCAGTCTCTTCTCCATTTTTGTCCCTGCAGTTCTTTTAGACAGGAACAATTCTGGGTCAGAATTTTTGACTGACAACTCCATCCCTCCACTTGATGCCCTGTCTTTCCACTGAAAGTGGACTCTACAAGTTCCCTCTCCCCACTGCTGGGCATTTCATTTAAGGTCCCTCCCTTTTAGTCCTGAGCATCTCTCACCTCCCAGGTCTCTGGTACATTCTAGAGGGTCCCTCTACCTCCTACCTCCCGAGGTTGCCTGTTTCCATTCTTTCTGTTGTCCCTGAGGGCTTCACTCATGTCCCTCACCTCCAATACCTTATCATCTTCCTCTTTCGCCTCCCTGTTCTCTCTCCCACCCAGGGTCCTCTCCTCTCCCTGTGATTGCTTTCTTCTCCCACCTAAGTGGAACTGAGGCATCCTCACTTGGGCCCTTAGGTTTGTTTACACTGAATCTTATAGAAGAGAAAGTGGGAAAAAGCCTCAAATTCATTGGCACAGGTGTGGGGAAATGGGGGAAGATTTCCTAAACAGAACTCCAATGGCTCAGGCTCTACGATCAACTATTGACAAATGGGACCTCATGAAACTGAAAAGTGTCTGTAACGCAAAGGACATAGTCAATAGGACAAGTTGGCAACCTACAGATAGGGAAAAATCTTCACTAACCCCACAACTGATAGAAAGCAAATATCCAAAACCTATAAAGAACTCAAGAAGCTAACCATCAAACAACCAAACAACCCAATCAAAAAATGGGGTATAAACAGAGGAATCTCGAATGGCTGAGATGCACTTAAAGAAGTGTTCAAAGTCCTTAGTCATCAGGGAAATGCAAACCAAAACAGCCCTGAGATTCTACCTTAAACAAATCAGAATGGCTAAGATCAAAAACTCAGGTGACAGCACATGTTAGGGAGAATGTGGAGAAAGAGGAACACTTTTCTATTGCTGGTGGGATTGCAAACTGGTACAGCCACTCTGGAAATCAATCTGGAATTTCCTTAGAAAATTGGAAACAGATCTACCTGAAGACCCAGCTACACCACTCTTGAGCATATACCCAAAAGAGGTCCCATTATGTCACAGGGGCATGTGCTCCACTATGTTCATAGTGGCCATATTTGTGATAGCCAGAAAATGAAAACAACCTAAATGTCTCACAAAGAAAGAATAGATACCGAATATGAAGTTCATTTACACAATAGAACACTACTTAACTATTAAAAATGAATACATCATGAGTTTTGCAGGCAAATGGATAGAACTAGGAAATATCATCATCCTTAGTGAGGTAAGTCAGACCCAAAAAGACATGCATGGTATGTACTCACTAATTAGCAAATATTATCACCAATGTTTCTTAATCCTTCAGTCCACTTCAAGTTTCCCTATATTAGAAAACCACATATATACTCTACACCAGACCCCAGAGGTTCTCAAAGATTGACCTCTTGACCATAATACTAGAAACATAACATTTGGCATCTAAAACCTAGAGCCATGTTAGTAAGAAGTAAACTTTATTTTACTTGCATGTATATCTATGGATCACTTACTTGCCAAGTATCCATGGAGGCCAGAAGAGAGCATTAGATTCCCAGGAACTGGAGTTTCAGATGGTTGTAAGCTACCTTGTGGGTGCTGTGAATTGAACTAAGGTCTTCTGGAAGAGCAGTCAGTGCTCTTAACCACTGAGCCATCTCTCCAGCCCTGAAGTTTAGCCAACATGTGTATAATTCCAGAGTAATGCACTTTAAATATGTATAGTTAACTATAAGGAATAGAAAATGAAATTATGTTATTTTTATCTACATAATTATATATACATCTTCTCTTGTAGTAATGTGTAGACTACTTGATTAATACATAAAATAAAATTTGCTATCAAGTTTAATAGCAATTATTATTTATGCATAAATATTATTTTAGACTATCTACAGCAGAGTAATGTATCATCAAAACAACTTGTGGTTTCTACTGGTAATATAACCTCTCTTATGAGTACCATCTACTTAGATGCCTATTTTCAAAATGCTAAACTGCAAGGCTGGAGAGATGGCTCAGTGGTTAAGAGCACTAACTGCTCTTCCAGAAGACTTTTGTTCAATTCACAGCAACCACAAGGTAGCTTATAACCGTCTGAAACTCCAGTTCCTGGGAATCTAATGCTCTCTTCTGGCATCCACAGACACTTGGCATGTAAGTGATCCATAGATATACATGCAAGCAAAATGCCTACACACATTAAAATTTAAAAAACACAAAACTTTAGCTACAATTTAGTTAACATAAATATGTAAAGAGTTTTCCTTTAGGTTCAGGAGCCATTTAAATTCCAATTATGTCTACGATTGAAGCTTGTGGGAGAGCACTATTTAGACTGATCTCCTACATTAGGCTCAAGCTCACCAGACTAGATCCAAATGGGTACACTCATGTTAGGTTTCACATAATCAAAACCTGTCTTTAAGGGTGAGACTGTA
>JADRCD010214158.1:1827-30257 GCA_019843815.1 Montemys delectorum | reverse complement strand
GCTTCACAGCTTCAGAATGGTTATTCTGTCTCTGTAGAAAGTTTATGGAGATGTATAGATGTGGGGTCTGGTTAATTTGGGTGTATGAATTTTTATTTTTAAGTTCTTTATGATAAAAGTTTAACTTGAAGTACCTTGCAAAGACAGTATAACCTCTTCATTTACAGATGAAGGGACTGGGGCTCTTCCAGGAACAGGCAGAGTTATGTCTGATAACTCCCCTTTCACTGTCATTTCACCCCATACTACTCTCTTACTCTTGAAAAGTTTTATTATTTATGTTGGCTTTGCAAGAAAGTCTTTGGCTTTGCTTTGTGGTACTTGTTCTGCTAGCCTAGACTCAAACTCAGCGACCCACTTACTTTTGCTGGGAATAAAGGTGTGTGCCAACACACATGACCCACATTCCCAATTTTTAACTCGTACATAATAAATATTTCATTGGCATATATTTAGTGTGCATGATGCTGGGTTGTATAAGGAAATTTCAAGTAATCATGGACTTTGAGTGTATTCATTCAGTCGTGCATTTCTTCCCCCTGGCCTTCCTGCCTTCTGCTACTCTAATCCTTTCCCCAGTTCCTTTTCTGTCTTTCTGTCACACAGGACAGCTAGAAAGTTGGATCAGCAGTTAAGAGCATTTGCTGGTCCTGCCCTAAACCCCAGTTTAGTTCCCAGAACCCACATGGTAGCTCACAACCATTTGTAACTCTAGTTCCAGATCTCACTCTCTGTCCTCTGCAGGCACCTGACATTCACATGGTGTATATAACATATGTGCAGGCGAATATTCATCCATATAAAATAAGAATATATCTTTGAAGAAAAAAGTAATGAGTATATATCCTTCTGAAGTAAAAGGGAGCATGAAATATTTGCTTTTCTGTCTGATTTATTTCACTAAATATACTCATCTCTAATTTTACACATTTTTACCAAATTGAGATTATAAATATAATTAGATTATTTCTCTTCCTTCCCTTCAAACCCTCTCTCATGTACCTTCGCTGTCTTTCAAATTCATGGCCCCATTTTTTCATTAATTGTTGTTATATGTGTATATGTATATGCATATATCTTCCTAATTATAACCTATTCAGTCTATATGATGTTAATTGTATGCATATTTTCAGGGCTGTATGGTATTGGATAACCAATTAGTATACTCTTTCCTGTTGTTAAAAGTTACTATAGAAGCAAGCTAGATTACAGTATATAAGGAGTCTCTTTTCACTGCTTCCTTGCTAGCATTTGTTGTTTTCTCTATGGTAGCAACTCTGGGGTAAGATGGAATCTCTGTAGTTTTAATTTGCATTTCTGTGATGACTAGTGATGTTGAACATTGTTGTTTTTGTTTTTGATTTTTTTCCATTTGTTCCTCATCTTTTAAGAACTGCCCATTCGTTAGACGAAAGTCACATGGCTGTTTAACTCTAGCGCCTGTATTTTATCAAATTGATCCACGTGTCTGTCTTTGAGCCAGACCATTTATTTTTCTGACCATGGTTGTGTGTAAATTGAGACCACCATGGCGATATACCTATAGCATTCTTCTTTTTGATCTTGATTGCTAGGTTTTCTGGGATATTTTGTGCTTCCCTACAAATTTTAGGATCTTTTAATTTTTTTGCAGAATGTCATTGGAATTTGACAAGGTTTCCATTGAGTCTATATTTTTGCTTTTAACAGTGTAGCTATTTTCATGCTACTAATTCTGCTGCTACAAAAGCACAGGTGGCTTCCATCTTCTGTTTTCTTCAGTTCCCTTCTGTAGTGTTTTTGTATTGTTACTACTTTTACTTTCTTGATTGAATTTATTCCAAAGCTTTATTTTCTGTCTATTACCAATGTGATTGTTTTTCTGATTTCTTTTTCAGCATGTTCATTACTGGTGTATAGAAAAGCTATTAACTAACTTCTATTAAAATTATTAATAGCTGATAAATATGTGTATGGATTGTGTCATGTTACTTTGCTAAACACGTTTATTAGTTCCAAGAGGTTTTTAGTGGGTAGTCTTCAGCATTTGTCATATATAGAGTAATAATTTCTGCTAATAGAAATCATATTGTTAAATACTATGTATTGTATTGTTAAATACTGATCCACAAGGCCTGATTGCCTCCAGGGACAAGAGAAACTGCTATGTGACCTTGCTTCATAATTTAAAACTATTGGTTGAATAAATATGACAACAGCCTATAGCTAGGCAAAAGAAAGATAAGACTGGGTTAGAGTTTCCAGGCTTAGGGTCTAAGGGAGGACCATGAGGGGAAGAAGGAGAAGAAGGTGGAGAGAGGAGAAGATACCTTGGATAGATGAATCATGAAAACATGGCCCTGAGGGCCGCCGGCCAATTGGAGGTAAAAGCAGTCCAGATCAAACATAGGTAGTCATATCTTAGGGTTATAGGTAAGGAAGTAGACATAATACATAGAGGGTAGATAACTCCCCATCTCTAGTGCCTTAAAGGCTTATTGTAAATATAACGGTTGTGTGTCTTTTACCTGGGAACTGAATAATCAAAGGTGGGCTAGAAACCCCCCCCCACCCTGTTGAGAATTAGTAATTACTATAACAAGAGTAATTATAGCCTTTGTTTCTTTCTTGCCTCAGTACTCTTACTACTTCAAGTCATATACTAAGTAAGCGCCTGTCTCAGTCCTGTCAGAAATGCATTGAAGTTTTTCCCATTTACTGCAAGGGCTATAGATTACTCAGCCACAGCCTTCATTATGTTGTTATATAATACTAGGTTCTTCATTGCTTATGTCTTGAAGAGTTGTACTTTGTCAAAGGCTTTTTCTCAATCCACTGAGATCCTATGTGATTTCTATTCTATAGTCTCAGTCTCAGTCTGTGTCCCTCAGTTTGTCTTTCATATGTGTGTCTGTATATCTGTAAGTCTCTCTATTCTTGTGAGGTTTTGGTATCAGGTGATAACTGCCTTTATCAAATGACTTTGATGGACTTCATTCTAACTTTATGGGTTACTTTGCGGAGCACTGATGTTAGTTCTCTAGGTGTGAGTCAAGGCCTGAGCTGTATTTCTTAGGAAGATACTTTATTAGTTTTGATCTCGCTGCTTTTTATAGGTTCATTTAAGTTGTTTATATTCTCTTCATGTAGTTATGGTAGATCATATGTGTCAGGAAATGTATTATTTCTTCTAGATTGTCCTTTCATTGGAATATGGAAAGGGTCTATAGGTGCGTTTGCAGGGAGGAAAGTGAAGGGAGAAAGGTTGAGGTGGGTGTGGGTGGGTGGGGGAAGCAGTGTCTCAGGCAAATGGGAGGGCGGATGGGGGAAAGAACTTGGAGGGGGGACTGGAAAAGAGGGGCAACATTTGGAATGAAAATAAAATTATTTTTTTTAAAAAAAGCAAAACATAATCTCAAAAATAAAATTAACTAAAAGTGATAGCATGAATTTGTTAATGGAAAAATGTTAACTCTAAAAATAACATATGCATATATATATACATGCTTGTTTTGTGCACATATTTAGGTAGTATATTTAGAAAAAGAAAAGAAATTTAAAGTTTTCTTGGTGTTTTTGACCCTTTGCTTTGTATATACATAACCTCTTTTCAAATACTATCTTTATTTTCAGTTTAATGACAGAATGGCGTTTTTCTCGAGGAGTACAAGAACAGACCAAAGCTTTCCTTGATGGGTTTAATGAAGTTGTTCCCCTTCAGTGGCTACAGTACTTTGATGAAAAAGAATTGGAGGTTAGGCTCTTTTATTATATGACTGTAGGGAATGCTGTTTCTGGAATGGGTGGGCTTTAAAAATGTTTCCTCTCCCTTCCCAGTCTCACTTCATCTCTAGTCTCCATATTCAGTGTTGTCTCTTCCTTTGTTCTGTCCATATGGGCCTTGAAGTCATGCTCCTCCTGTTTCAGCCTCCCATGGTGGTGCCAGCAGTCTCCACCCTGTATAGCTTGTTTTATTATTTTACACAACAGTGTCCACACATTTTAGTACAATATTGATTTTTCTATTTATCTAAAGGTATGTGGCTTTTATGTTTTGTGATGTTTTAAGAACAATGGTATTGCAAGGACAATATCATCAATCATTGTCATCTATTAGGAGTCATACAGAGGAATTCAGTCACTATTAATAATTTAAGGAAGTTTCAGAAATCTTAAATTTAACAGTGACTTTCTTGAAAGATGAGCTTTTTAAATGAATTGCTAGTGGTCCTGCCTGCATGCAAAGAAGGCTATTAAGCATACATCGGAAGTGGGTCTATTTATATAAAATAAAATACATATAAATTTACCATTTTAATGATTTTTTTAACTGTGCAATTCAATAGTATTAAGTATGACAGCATTGTAATACATCAAGTCTTGGGAATTCTTCCATCTTATAAAACCGAAACTCATTAAACACAAAGCCTGTATACATGGTGAGTTCCAGGCCGACCAGGACTTCATACGGCATCATGAGACCCGGCCTCGGGAAGGAGGTAAAGGAGGGCACCAACACACGGGCAGAAACTAATGTGACAGGCAGGTCTACTCACAGTGTAGTTTTAGAAACTACTATAAATAATAAAAAGACAAAGAAACAACAACAAACCCCATAGTCTTTCTGATCTTTGCTGTGGCTGATGCTGTGTTCCTTTCCTAGGTTATGCTGTGTGGCATGCAAGAGGTTGACCTGGCAGACTGGCAGAGAAATACTGTTTATCGACATTATACAAGAAATAGCAAGCAAATTATTTGGTTTTGGCAGGTACTTGCTTTATCTGTTTTGAGACAAATCATTTGAAGTATTTTCTAATAAGAAAGTGGTTTTAAATAATTTATTAATAATTTTTGAGACTTTGGACCTGTATTTTAGCCTCCCAATACTTTCACTATTTTCTAGATGGAGGTATGAATAGTGTTTGGTAGTAACACAGTCTATGAATTCTGGACACTTTGAGAAGTGAAGGAGTATGGGGTTTCCTTTGGCTGGTTTTAGATCTATTGGGACTCTACATTGAGATAGGGACTGTGTAGACAGCCCAGCCTGGTCTTGGATTTGCTTTCATCTTGTATCAGCATATTCAGTGCTAGGATTATAGGCATCCTCCATCACATCCAGCCAGGTGTGTGTTTAGTGATAAGGTCAGTGCTGGGTTTAATTCTCCAGAAGATGATAATATGCTAAAGAATTGGAGTAATTCAGACAGTGATATACAAGAATAACTATTTGTCCTTACCGTGTTTTGGCTTCAACTCTGATCAGGTAGGTCTCAGAATGTCCAGTGCACCATACTAATATTTAAGTACATTTTAAGAGACATGTTGTTTTGCTTTATTTTATGTGTGAAAGATTTTAAATCTCTAATCCTGGCATATTCTTTCCATAAGTATTTTACTAACTACAACTCATTTGAGCAACTTAATGGTTGGACTGCTGGTAATTTTCACATGAAATTTTATATTATGGGGAGATTTTCCAAAAGGTATATTTTTTCATAAAAATGATTTCCATTAGTTTATTACATAATATTTTCCCTTCTGGAAACCTGCCTTAAAATATTCATCAACATATACAAAATGTGTCTGTCTTAGTACTATTCCTGTTTCTATTCCTGCACAAACATCATGACCAAGAAGCAAGTTGGGGAGGAAAGGGTTTATTCAGCTTACTTCCACATTGCTGTTGATCACCAAGGAAGTCAGGACTGGAACTCAAGCAGGTCAGGAAGCAGGAGCTGATGCAGAGGCCATGGAAGGATGTTTCTTACTGGCTTGCTTCCCCTGGCTTGCTCAGCCTGCTCTCTTATAGACTTCCAAGCCCAGAGATGGCACCACCCACAAGGGGCCCTACCCCCTTCATCACTAATTGAGAAAATGCCCCACAGCTGGATCTCATGGAGGCACTTCCCCAACTGAAGCTCCTTTCTCTGTGATAACTCCAGCCTGTGTCAAGTTGACACACAAAACTAGCCAGTACAGTGTCTAAATAATTTAGGAACTTAAGTTCATATAAACCAAAGGTATTTGTATTTCTGAACTGCTTGCCTTAGGTAAAATAGTGAGGTTTATGACAGCGTTGATAATAAAATGTTTCCCATGTCATTTGGTGTTGTGACGTTCAGATCCATTCTGAGAAACCAGAGATTTAGACTCGATTCCAATTTAGATTAAGTGAATTTTTCTTAGTGCTAGTAGGAGGGCAGCTTTAAGTCCCCTTCTGAGGTTTTAAGGCATATATTAGAAGGGTGTGTTTTACAGCTATCCATGTAATTCATAGCCGAGCAGGAAAATCATTTTATTTCCTCAAGTTGTTTCTTACTTTCCTACTACTTAGTAATAAAAAGACTACTTCATCCCTTTCCCACAGTGATAAGCATCCTTTCCCACAGAAGCAAAGGCAGCTGTTAGTACCTCACAGCCCATTGTCCTATTCTTATCTCACCTTCAGGCTACTAGGATCTATCTCCCAGGCATTCCAGAGCAAAAGGTCACAGGCCCTGAAGGGATGCCTGGCTCCATACTAAGTGTCTGTAGTCATCACGAGGACCTGTGTAAATTATTACTCAGGTCTGAGCACTCTAATGACTGGGATAGAGGAGTTCATTTCTGGGTAGGCAAAAAGCCCAAGACCATCAGGTTAGGGCTGTCCAAAGTTTTGGTCTGATTAGCAAAACCTTTTGCCTTATGTTTAGCCAAGCTGTTTCCTTAGCTGCTTTCTCATTGCTATAACCAAATTCTTGACAAGAAACAAAGGAAGATAACTTTATTTTGACTACAGTTTTAAGAGTACCAGGCATCATGACAAGAAAGCATGATGTAAGAGCAGCTACAGCTTTGACCTCAGGAGCTTGCTCATAGCTATGCAGATCAGGGAGCAGATCTGGCCTGCTCCCATCTCCTTTCATTAAGCCTGGTTCTCAGCCTGCTGGCATGGTAACTCCCAAGGTCAGGGGATTCTTCTTTCTTCTGTTAGTCCTGTGTTCTCACAGACACACCCACCACTTGCTCCTCACTAAGGCTTTTATTAACCCAGTCAAGTTCCTAAGACCACCACATGTGCATTCCCTATTTGAAGAAGCCTTTCTCAAACTGCCCTTGAAAGTTTGCTGGCTTTCAGTTATATTCAAACCAACATATTTATTACCTTATTATTCTCTTATTTCCCATTAACATTCCCCTTTCAGAAGAATTTGTCAGCAAACTCGTTAATTTTGGAGACATCTGTAGTTTTTCAGGTAGTAGTAAAGGGCATAGAAAGTTTGAAAAATGTTTAATAGCAGAAAACACCACAGAGAAAAGCAATGGGGAAGTGTTCATTTGTTTTTGTAGTTTCAAAAGGGGTAGACACAGTCTAACAGTGGTTGAGAGCTCAGTGAGACTGAAGTTTAAATGTCCTACTTTTTAGCAGTTTAAAAAGACAAATTATCTAAATTCTATAGGCCTCCCTTTTCTTTCATGTATAGTGAGATTACTAATGATTGTAGCTGCCTCGTAGACTGTTGTGAAGTCTAAGTAAAGTAAAAACACATGGCATAGTGCTCAGCTCCCTCAAAGACAAGTGTACCTCTTAGCGGTATTACTGTAGTCAAGAGACTTAAGGTGTCTAAGCTTCTCCTTTATTTCCCGCTTGTATGACAGATACAATAGTAGCTGGTTGTGCTATTATTGTGAGGGTTACTGAAGAGATATCTACAGTGCACCTGTGTGCTACTACAAACACTTTTTACTGCACTATTGCTTGAACCAATTTCACTGGGGTTTTTGTTTGTTTGTTTGTTTTTAACATTTTCACTTGTTTACTCTCATTGGTAGGATATTGGCCATTATTTTATATTAAAGTACATTTGATTTTGTCATACAGTTTGTGAAAGAGACTGATAATGAAGTACGAATGAGACTCTTGCAGTTTGTCACTGGAACCTGTCGCTTGCCTCTAGGAGGATTTGCTGAGCTCATGGGTAATGCAGATTCACTGCAGTTTCTCTCAAGTTAATTTTGTGATAATAGTATGTGTTAGACATACAGTAGAATTAAATGTAATGACTTATTTGTATGTAAATTATATGTAAAGTTTCTACCATAGAAAAGAAAGAGCTATTGATACCAAAAACATTTTTCTTGGTCAGTGTTCTATTTCTGTGAAGATACATCATGACCACAGCAATTCTTATAAAGGAAAGCATTTAATTGGGTCTTGCTTACAGCTCCACATGTTCTAGCAGGGAGCCTGGCCAGAATTCAGGGAGACCTGGTGCTGGAGGAGTAGTTGAGAGTTATACATCTGGATCCACAGGCAACAGGAAGAGAAAGACAGCCTGGCAAGGGCTTTAGAAACCTCAGAGCCTACCCCAGTAACACACTTTCTCCAGCAAGGCCACACCTCCTAATTCTTTCAAGTAGTGCTACTCCCTGGTGACCAAGCATTCAACTCTATGAGCCTGTGGGCGCCATTCTCAGTCCAAACATGAAGATATGTGAGATAAAATGAAAGTGTCGTCAAAGATAAGATAGCTGCTGCTTCACTCCATAGGATAATTGGTAGGGAACCACGATTGTGTGAAAAGAGTTGCCTTTCTCTCCATGGATGTAATTCTTAGTTTAATATCTCTGCAACACCAAAAGGCTCCTCGGTGCAGATATTATGAACTTTTCAGTTTCCTCTGTATCATTCGTATAACAATCTGACATGCTTCTGTTAGTTTTAAAGGATCAACCAAATAAGCACTATCTTATCTTGTGTTCCTGATTTAGGAAGTAATGGGCCTCAAAAGTTTTGTATTGAAAAAGTTGGCAAAGACACCTGGTTACCAAGAAGCCATACATGGTAAGTTCAGGACGCCTAAACAGGATGGCGAAGGCCACAGAAGCTTTAGTTGTTGTTTTATTTTGGTTTTGGTAGCAGGTAAGAGCCATTAGAGCTACTTATTCACTAGAATAAGTAGAATCTCAACTTGCTGAGCAGAATCATAAAGTGTTCTGTAACTACATGCTCTAGAAGTTAGTATAGCTTTACTAGAAATACTTGAGAATGTGTCTGTTAGCTCAGCTAATATTCAGATTATCTATTATATAGCAAGTAGGATGGAATTACTCATTGCATTTCTATGAAATTTTTGTAGGGCAGAAAAGACAAACAAGTAGCTAAAAGAAAAAGAGTGGCATAATAATTAGAGTGAGTCTTCTATGGACTCAGATGATCAGACATCCCTGGAAAGGACAATGTTTAGCTTAAGTTTAATAAATAGCATGCTATGGGGAGAAGTAGAATATCCTTGTAATAGATACTGAAGAAAACCCCCTGAATTAAGAACTGGAATTTGACTCAAGTGACTGGAACAGAGTGAGTCAGAAAATGTGAACATAATTGATCTGAATGGAATGTACTGAGGCAGAAAAAGTGAACATAATTGGAAAAACATGATTTAATACATACTATTATTGTAATTTGGACTTCCTTATGAGGAAACTTAAAAAGGTTTATAGAACTATAAATAACAAGTAATGGTATTTAAGAGAAATCATCTAGTAAGAGTGTAACTGGTGGATGAAAGAGATTGCAGAGAGATGATAACATTATCCTTACCAGTTGACAGCTTAGAGATAAGTGGTTCTTTCAGGAGCTCAAAGCTATTTTCATCCTAAGCCATGATTCGGCTTTTTGTTGCCTTGGTATTTCTACATATGCAGAAACAATAGTGGCTAAAGTGTCTTAGGACAAATAAAAGCAGGAGTACCAAGCTGTTCCCTGATAATCTTTAGCAACATGCACTTGTCAAAAAACAAATAAAGCCTGTGGTTTATGAAACACTAAATACTAAGTTTGTTAAAGCTTGGTGTTTGAATATGTTTTTTCTAACATTAATACTCAAGTTTATTGGCGTCTGTTCCTTGTATAGTAATGGGTTTGGTATAAACATCTTCATGTAAATCATATCTTTTGACCAAGTTCAACCTCTTTTCCTCTCTTCTTCCCATCCCCCATTAATTCTGTTCATTCCTCCACAATCTTGCTTTTTCTTGTATTTTCCATATACATGTATTATAATCTAGAACCTGTAAATGAGGGAGAACATGTGATGCTTGTCTAAGTCTTATTTTGCTTAATATGACTGTCTGTTTGAACATTTTCTTACAGATGACATAACTTGATTCTTTGTGGCACTGTAAGACTGTGTGAGTGTGTGTGTGTGTGTGTGTGTGTAATTTTCTTTATCCATTTATCTGTTTTGAGCTCTCTATCAGCCCTAGGCTGATAGCATAGTGTCCTTTGTGAATACTGCTGAAACATAGACTATAGGTATCACTGTGTATTGATTTAGAGTCCTTTAGGTATGTCATCATGTGCATGTTGTATTTATAATTTTTGAGAACTCTCCATAGTGATTTCCATAGTAGATGGATGACTTCCATTTCCACCAGTAGTACATAAAAGCTGTCTTCCTCACATACTCCCCAGTATTTGTTCTTTTCTTCACGATAGCCATTTTCACTTGAGTGGTGTAGGATCTTTTGGTGTAGCATATTTTGATTTGTATTCCCCTGATAGTTAAGGACGTGTACTTTGTTTTCTTCACATTTTGGGCACGCGCGGGCTGGCGGGGGGGGGATTCTGTTTCATTCATCCATTTGATTCAGTTGTTTGACTTTTGGTATTTAGTTTTTTGTTCCTCATAAACATCCTCTTTGCACTTGTCAAATGCATAGCTGACAGATTCTTGGCCCTAGTCACTCATTTGTTTCTTTGCCGTGCCAAAGTTTTGTAGATCTATGCAAACCTATTTATCAATTCTTGGTTTCACTTCTTGAATTACAGGACTCCATTTCAAAGAATCCTCTATATTAGAGTAGTTTCAAGTATTACATTTGACAAACTTTAAATGGATAGTAGGTAAGGAATGAAAAATATTGGGTCTAGTTTTATTTTCTGTCCATGGACGTCCATTTTCCTGCAGTTATTAGTTGAGAGAATGTCTTCCTTTCAGCATGTCTTTCTGGAACCTTTGTCAAAAGTCAGATGGCTTCAGTTGTATGGATTTATTTCTGGGTCTTTATTTGGTTGTGATGATCTTAGGGTTTCTAGTATAATTTGAAATTGGGTAAGGTGATATTTCCAGCATTGTTTTCTTTGCTCAAGATTCCTTGGCTATCTGGGATATTTTAAATCATAGACTATAAGAATCTCTTATAGTGTGTTATTTAATGCCCTTTAGGTACACACGTAAGGGTTGGTGTAATTAAGCTTTGATAAGAATTTTAAAACTGAATTTTCTATTTCTATGCAGAATGTCATTGCAGTGCTAATGGGGATTGCACTGAATCTGTAAATTTCTTTCAGTAATATGGTCATTTCCATAATGTTAATTCCAGTGATATGTGAATGTAACTCATCTTTTCCTCTTTTAGTGTCTTCTTTAGTGTTTAATAGTTTCAATATAGAAGCCTTTCATTTTTATGGATAACTTTATTCATTGGTGGTTTTTTTGTTTTGTTTTAAAACTATTGTGAATGGAGTGTTTGCTTAAGTTCAATCTTGGCAAGTTCATTATTAGCATATAAGAAAGCTACCTGGGCTGGAGAGATGGCTCAGTGGTTAGGAGCACTGACTGCTCTTCCAAAGGTCCTGAGTTCAATTCCCAGCAACCACATGGTGGCTCACATCCGTAGAGAGATCTAGTGCTCTCTTCAGGGGTGTCTGAAGATAGCTACAGTGTATAGATTAAATAAATATATAAATCTTAAAAAAAAAAAAAAAGCTACCGACTTTTATATGTCGATTTTGTGTCCTGCTAGTTTCCAAGTGTTGATTAGTTCTAAAACCATCTGGTGGAGGTTATGGTCTCTGACATATCGAATCATATTCTGCAAATAAACGTACTTGGACTCCTTCCTTTTCTATTTTTTTATATATGTTATTGCTCTAGTTAAGACTAACAGAACTATAGGAAATAGGAGTAGATAAAGTACATATTCATTTCTCTTTCTGGTTTAGTGGAAATGCTGCTTTTGTTTTTTGTTTATTTCCTGCTCATTTACAATGTTGATTATAGATTTGTCTTTTTTTTTTTTCTATTTTTTTTGGCGGGGGGGGAGAGGCGGTTTCGAGACAGGGTTTCTCTGTGTAGCCCTGGCTGTCCTGGAACTCACCCTATAGACCAGGCTGGCCTCGAACTCAGAAATCCATCAAAGGCCTTTCTTATATTGATTTTTTCTTCATCTGTTGATATGATCAGGTGGTTTCTGATCTTGACGTACTAATATGAGTTACTAAATGACCGATTCACATATTTTGTATCATTCTTGAATTCCTAAAATGAAACTCAGTCATGATGAATAAATGCCACGACTCATTTTATGTGTATGAGTGTTTTCTCAGTGTGCATGTCTGCACATCCAGAAGGCAATGGGTCCCTAGGAACTGGAGTTACAAATAGTTGTGAGTCACTATGTAGGTGCTGGATCCTTTGGAAGACCAAATAGTGCTCTTTACTGTTGAGCCATTTCTCCATCCTCATGAATGATCCTTTTGGTGTATTTTTTGAATTTGATTCAGTAGTATTTTCTTGAAAATTTTTATATCCGTGTTCCTCGGTAATAAAGGCCCGTAATTTTCTTTTGCTCTTCTTTCTTTTTTGATTTTATTCACTTTGGGTTCTAGGGTAATATTAGCCTCATAAGAGGAATTTGGTAAATTTCTTCTATTTGATGGAATATTTTGAGGAGTGCTAGTGTTAGTTTTCCTTAAAAGGTTGGTGGCATTTGTTAGTGAGTTCATTTAAATCTTCTTAAAAGTTAGGCAGCTGTTACTGTTTCAATCTACTTAAGTTGTTTATAAGCCTCTCAGTGTAATTTTGGTATGGTGTTAAGAATATTGGCTTAACAGGTTTGAATTTTCATTGAAATCAACTTGAAAAATATGATCAGAAGACAATATTAAGTTAGAGTTCTTCATCAGTGGTGAAAATATTAAAGATATCCTGAGGTTAGTAACTGAAGAAAATAGAGCAACAAGTCACTCGAGTGACTTCTTGCAGAAGTAGAAGGCCACATTATTGTTTCTCATCCATGCGAATACTATGAAGTAAATCCTCTACACCAAAGCCTTAAATGGATGACGCACAACCATTACACACAGATAAGAAATTCAGAAAGGTTACCTAGCTGAACAAGGTGTGCCTCAGAAAATGACTGCTTTTACTGATTGGCTTCAGAGGAAATGACATGTGCCCACTTTGCTGGATGTCAGTTATGGTAAGAGATGAAGACTAAAGAGTATGAGACACTGAAAGCCTTGAAGTAGAAGCTCAGACCAGACCCAAAGAATTTTAAGAAGGGGTTGGGATTTATTTCAAACAAGGGAAAATACAGTCAGTACTCTGATGTGGATCTGGATAAAAATAGGTGATCAAAAAGATTTTGGTTTGGAACAGCAATTTGTAATGACTAAGGTAAACAGTGATCACATGTGTGATGCAGTTAGCCTTATGACTGCTTGTAAGATGAGGCATGGGGTCCTACTACTGTCATATTTATAGTGACATCACAGCTTTAAACTTCTAGATTTAGAATCAACATTTTTTTCAGATACATGGGTAAGTCTCACTCTCTGTCCTTTATAAAACAGCACAGACATAATGTCAGTTTCTTGAGACAGAGATCTCTGGGTTATTTTCAAATAATCCGTTGTCTTCTGTTCTTCAACTTAACATTCACTAAATTAGGTATTTACTATTAATGCAGAGATGACTGCACTTATTTTAATCTAGTGGAGGAAAACAGTCAGTCGTGATAGAAATGCTAAAATAGAAACAAAGAGCTATATAAGATGCTGTAGGCAAGCTACTTAGAAGAAGCTCTAGGATTTAGACTGACTGTTGGTGGGTGAATAGACGAGACTTTCACATGCAAGGGTATTCTAGGCCATGATAGAGAAAAGCATGTATTATGTTAAAAAGTACAAAATAAGTTGATACTAGGCTTCTATCTATCATCCTACACCTTCTGTGGCTTTAGCAACAAAGGGTTTCTAAGTGTGGTGTAAGCTAAGGAAGTGCCTCAAGCAGTGATGTGTGGGGATATGTAATGTAGGGAGTGAAGAAAATAAGTGGATTGGATGCAAGGTGAGAAGGAAAACAAAACAAAACAAAACCCCAAATTCCCAAATCAGATGACACAGCAGTATACACAAGAGTGTGATGACAACAGAAAGTCAAAGATGGGGTTAGCAGAATGACAGGTCTGGCCAAGGGTAAGGCGGTTTTGGTATAAGACTATACTGAAAAAAAAGGAGGGGCGGGGCATTGGTCTTTGCTTTCCTAACCTCAGTTACCACTGAGAAACTTTCTTTCATGCTGCATAGTTTAAAATGAAAGGCAATCAATATATGATCTCAGCTGCTACCATCAATATATTTAACTGTTTTAATATGAAGAAATTAGTACATTAATGGATGTTTGCATAACTCTTGAAGCTGGCTCCACCTTTTCCTAGACTTATTTATGAGCTTTCCTCACTTACATGGGAGTGGGCAAGGACAGGTGAGAAGTGTCTACAATAAGTAAATGATGTATAAACATAATTGTATTCTATTAACCAATATGAGTGTATTTCTTATACATATATTTACATTGAAATAAAGTTCTAAAAACTAAAAAAAAAAGTAAATGATGTAAAGAAAGGTTTTTAAGTTTTAGTATTTTTCTTTTAATAATTCAGTCTCAGAATAGACTGTATGTTGGAAGGACTAGAAAATGGTAAGTCTGTAGATTAAAATCTAATGTGGTGAAATTATTTAAGGAGACCAAAGTATATATGTATTTATACTAACTGTCTCAATCAGACCATAAGTTCTATGAGCAAAGGGACTTCGGATTTTCATGAGTGTATTACCAGCTACTGGAACATCCTGCACACAAAACTCAGAAAATAAATGAATGGATGGATGGATGAAGTTAGTTAACCTAAGAAAAATTATGAAAACTCGTCACCCATGGCAACAGAATAGCAAAAAGAAACCCATTTTTAAATCCAGTCTTTATAATGTTGACATTATTTATAATTCCATTATTCTTTGGCAAATATATAGATGTCTTATGTCTTAAATTTTATATATATTCCTTTATTTAATTTAGATGTTTTAATGTAATATACTAGTTATTATATTAAATTATTAGGATACCTTTGGCAAACTTTTTACATACATAATATTCAGGTTTCAATGTGCTGTTAAAGAATACTATATTAGAAATATTTTCAGTTTATTTCATTGAAAACATCTGATTTTGTTTTTGTTTTTTGTTTTTTTTTTTGTTCAGTTTTAATCGCTTGGATCTACCACCATATAAGAGTTATGAACAACTAAAGGAAAAACTTCTTTTTGCAATAGAAGAGACAGAGGGATTTGGACAAGAATGAATGTGACTTGTGTTGGAAGAGCTCTTGCATTTAAATACCCAGCCAAGAAAAATTGCACAAATAGTGTATATAAGCTGTTCATTCTGTACAGTTAATTTTCTGAACCTCTCAAAGTATAAATGTTTTCCGTTCTTCCACAGAAATATGCAAAACATTTCATCATTTTCTACTTTATTTATTGTTCCCTTTAAATGACTGACCAGGAAAAAAGATCATACTTAAATTTTGACACAAGCAAGAGAATTTATTAAAAAGTATATATCTATATAACCATATACGACAGTGGCTCTAGTTTTATAGAGCGCCAGGTGTATTAAACATGGCAGCCATTCATTCACAGAACTCTGAATTTGCTTTACCTTGTTTCTGTTATCCAGGGAAAAAGTACAAATGTTCCATGTTCTTCTCCCGAGGTGACATTGGATTGTGGTTAGCTGCACAGCTATTCAGGAAGGTATTTAGGGCTGAAACCAACTCTTAATTGTATTTTTTTTTTAATTGCTGCTGGCTTTTCTGAACATAAGTACTTCAACTTATTAAATTGTACTAAATGAATAGTTTTTAAAAATAAATCCCATCATTGTTATATCAGTAAACACAGAAGTCGTGTAATAGATCCAGGAGAGTCTAGGAGCAGCTAGAATTGATATGCTGAACAGCAGACATCAATTTACATCTTTCTGAATGTTGGGTATTTGTGGAAGTTTAAAGAATCAGGCAATTCTATACTTAACATTTATAAACTTTTAATGCTCTTCAAATTTAATTAATAATAAATTGATAGTTTAATACTTAGGGATACATAAAAGGTACTGAACTTTGCTGCTTTTGTGCTCAAGGTTTACTTTTATGAAATCAGAGATGTTATAAATGGATTGAAAAGCTGCAGATGGATTTAAACACTCACAAAAGTACTTTTTATTATTGTTTGAATGTCCCCACCCCTTCCTTTCAAAATCAAAATTGTTTCTAAATTCAGTAGTTATATTAAAAAAATCTTTGTGCCCCCCATTTTATATAGAGCAAGTTTTCTCCATATAACACTGATTTTTTTTTCATTATAAGGGCATTCATGGTGTATGAAAAAAAATTAAAATCTAATATGAATGATACTGCTACTTTTAGCAAACTGGGCTTCCTAATATAAAACATTAATTTCCATTTTCCTTTTTCAATGTGCACTGCGAAGTTCATTAACTTAAATTTTTGTAACTATGAAGTTCACTTAGAATTATATCTTCTATCCACTAGTTTAGTTTTGCTAAGATTTTATTTTTCTACTTTAGATTATGTTCTTCAGTTTTACTCAGAATTCAAAAATAAAAGCAGTAGTTTACTTAGTTCAATAAACTATAGAAAATCTAGTTATTCTCAAGCTTAAAGAAGTTTTTTTTAATTCTAATATATGACAAGATATAGTAAATGATGACCAGTCTTCAAAAGTCCTGCATAAATTATTCTGTAAAATAATAAACTTGCTATGACAGAAAGTATCGGCTTTCATTCAGTGGAGGTATTTGAGACCATCCCTTTGCAGATAGAATTCAAGGTTGCTTTCAGGCACGATTTCAGGGAGCTAGTCCCATTTGTTAAATTACCTCACGTGAGTAACAGAACCCAAAGATCAATCCAGTGTTCTGGGGAAGACCAGTTTGCAGACCTTATCAAATTCTTATATCTTTCATACCAATTATAGATTTCAGACCTATAGACTTGTCTGTCTACTTAGTAGTCAACATAAAGTCTTAAAAGAGATGTGATTCACCTCCTGCTGTCTCTCTTTCCCATCCCTCTTCTGACCTGGACCCTCCACACCTGGCTCACTGAATAGTCAGAGAAACTGAGGAGGACGGAGAGACAGGTTAATAATGATGCTTTATTAAAGTGACAGTTCCCAGCATCACCAATAAATTGAGCTTAGGGGATGGATCATCGGCCAAAACAGTTTTTACCAATCAGCTCAGTGACCTGTCTTTGGGAAGGAAGGTACTATTTGTCTTATCTTGTATTGTTTTTCTGTACTTCTAGGCAGTTGAAAATGAAAATGTTACCCTTTTCTCCAGCTGACTTTAGTTATCCTTCAAGTTCTAGGTGTTATTTAGAATTAGGTGTTACTAGGTGTTGTATATCCACTCCATCAACAGAAAAACCTTGCTTGTGTTTGGGGTTCAAAAAGACCCTAACTAGTAACATGCTTCTGAACTGAGAAAGCTCCTGACATATAGGAGAGAGCTGTAACTGGGTTTCCCTGAATCTGAAGTCTTACTATTGCATGTCCTAAACTGTCACTTTAGGAGACTATGGTTCTTGTAGAACCATGTGATGTTCCTGCTACATTACTACTATATGCTCATTTTCTCAAAGGAGGCCTGAGCTTGCACTGGTAGCTAGTCCTGGTTCCTGCACTACAGTATTCTGAGTAAACTGAAGCCAGACAAATGTAGTTTACTGCAGGCTTACTGGATCCTAACATTTAATTAAACATAACATAATCTAGTAGACACTGAAGTAACAAATCAGTTGTTGAATCATGAAATAAAAGTTCCCCTGTAACATATCCAACTTTTCTTAATGTGTTGAACACAGAAATCAAGTTTAAAGTCAACTGGGAATTTGCCACCAATCTAAATGTGCTATTTCCTAAATTCTAAAAGTTCTACTCCAAAATTCAACAGAATGCAATTAAAATGGTGGTATTTGTTTCTAGTACTAATTTTATGAATTGTCTTTTTCATGAACAGTTCTCTTGGTCCTTGTGATTAACGTAGTATCTTGTTTTCATTATGCTTTTTAAGAAACAAGACAGGTCTTACCAATCCATGTTGTGTTGTAGCATCCATTGTCTCTTGGTAGGCCACACTACCAAGAAGGGACAAAGGTTCAGTGCTGAACATGAGGGGAAAGAGGGAAACCAAACAACCAAAAAGACCCCCAGCTTTCTCCTGGTGTGCTCAGAGAAGTGGTGGGCCCCTCGTCCACTGCACTACCAATAAACAAACCCGAATTCAGGTCTCACACATCCTCAAAGACAGCAAGCCCACTTAAGAGGAGGGAATCACCCATTGCCTGCGTCTGCAGTGTGCTGACCTACTTTCTCTTCTCAAGTAATCTGTCTTCTACTTTGATGACTTTTTAAAAAATTTGGATCCACACGCAGTATCCATATGATCCTATAATGGCTTACCAAGGTCATCTCCAATTCCATCCTTAGACTGCAAATGAGGTAATTTCACTTTTTAATGACCGAATAAAACTGGTTTGTGAATATATACATTTTGTTCATCCACTTGGTGGATGTCTACACTGATTCCCTAACTTGTTTGTAAACAATGCCACAATAAATATCAATGTAAAATGCTTTATTTTTAATAGTCACAAATTTAAAAAAACTACCCTCAACAGATGGATAAAGTGGTATATTCATGTAATAAAATATTAACATTAAAAGGAAAAACTATTGATTGAACTTAGTTATTAGAGGATCTGGCTAAGTGAAAAGGCACAATCTCAAAAGGTCATAATCTATAAAATTACATTTGCCTAGGAGCCTTAAAATGGCAAATATATAGTAGATTAGTTGGAGTGTGTGTCTGGAATGGGAGAGGAGCTGAAAGTGGCTAGGTAAAAAACAGCCTAAAATCTGAATCAAGGTTTACAGATCATACCAGTATGTTTCTTATTTCGGTATTATAAGGAAGATGGGTATTTAGAACGCACTTGTACTACATTATCTAATTTATTGTGAGTCTTAATTATTTTAAAATAAAGTTCTATAAGGTATCAAAAGATAGATTTGCCATCCATAAAAGTCTATATTACTAGAAAAATACCTCATTTCACAAAAATAACTTCAGAGAAATAATTTTTTTTTTGTGAGTGCTAAGTAATAATTTCAGAACTTTGTGGTAGTAACAAAAATTATACGAGGAAAGCCATTCTAACAAATAACTCCACAGGAGCCACATGTATACTCATCTAGTAAAGCCCTAAGAAGGGCAAGGGCTTCTTAATGGTAGCATAGTAATAGTAATGTGAATTAAATAAACGATATGGAAAGTTCATCCCTAGACAAGGAAGATTATGAAGTGGCTGTTGACAATAGTCAGGAGGAAGAAAATGAAGAAAAAAAACAACAAAAAAATGAAGACAATTATCACACTTTTAAGCAATCAAACCACCTAAAGCAAAACGAAGTGTATCAAAATAGAAATGAAGCAATAGTTAATTTCATAGTCGTGATATGAAAGCCAAAGAAGATTGAATATAATTAACGGAAGTCCCAGAAGACAAAATGGAACATGATTCTCAGAAGTGGATCCGGACTAAAGGACAATTGATAATAACAATTGCACTGGCCTCTCAAAAAAGAGTTGGGGAGAGATTTTCTGTGTTTAAACCAATTGTGTTGCAAATCAAATTCTGATCTCCAAAAGCAGGAGGTTCTGGGGCAGTTAGGGAGCTCTGAGAGTGACTTGTTTGGAGGTGATGTAGAGGTGTGATAATATATTTGTATTTGCTTTGGAAGATGTACGCATTTTGAAAAGCACCTGATTTTTCTTAAGGATATGATAAAATCTGCAATTTCAAAGGTTTAAAGATACATTACATGTGAATAGATATACACATACAAAAAGCAACATAACAAAATATTAATACCTAAATCCAAATACAGGATGTACTTCCAATGTTTATGTCTTAAAGTTTACATGGTAAAACAGGAACAGCACACACCTACACATTTTGCTATAATTTATTAAACATTACAATTCTCTTTTGGGGGAAAATATACCCATACACAGTCTCATATTCATTCAGCTCTAGTTGTTGCAAAAAGTAAGTTTACAGTGGTGGCACATCAGACTCAAGTTTTAGTACTCTGCCTGGTAAATGTCTGTTTCCTTTAACCCTGAAATCTGTGACCCTCCATCCTACATAGGGTTACAGTTGTCAAGTGACAAATTCAGCCCATCTATGGAGGGGATACCACATTTTAAAAAAAGGATTCCACAGAATTTTTCTTCTTATTCAGGTTGCCTCTAAGACACACATCACTTAAGTTCTTTATGGCAGGGACCCTCAATACCATAAACACCTAGCTTTTCTAAGATAGCAGCTTCATTCGATTGCAACATGAAAACCATTCCCTCATGTGCCACCTGTTCACAAAGCCTTCTGAAAAAGTTTCATCCTGAAATGATCAATACTTACATATCCCATATCCCATACCATTTTTTTCTCTTGATGTTCCAAATGTCTATCTGAACCAGGGAAATGTATTGCTGCCCCTCTTGTGGTAGTTTCTTATTTTTTTTGTGAAGAAACCCAGAATCTTTTACATTTACTCTTTAAAATAGTCACACATAAAAGAACTGAGAAAAAAGCCATACAGTCATTATGATGGTTGTTATATCATGTTTATAAATCAATGAAATACAAAGTATTAGGTATGCTGTTGCCTTCTCCAAAATGTTCTCAGTTCTTGTCACAAACCTGTAAGCAACTGCGCAGCTTCTGTCTGTATCTACAGTGGAAAACACACATTACATATAAATGGTGCAGCCTCATTTATAAAGCATAAGTTTATAAAACAGACTAATTTCTGAGAGTTTCAAGATAACAAAGATAGGACATGGTAAGAATAAGGTCTCCTGATAGCAATGATTAGATGAGATTCTAAGAGAACTCTAGAATATTTCCTTAGTACATTTCCTTAACCTTCTACACCCCGCCCCCAATCCTACTCCCCTGCAGTATCAGAAGTTGAACCAGGTCCTTGTGCATGTTAGTAAGCACCTATAGCCAAGCCGACTTTTATGTTTTAGAAACAACCTCTGATGAGATATACATTGTAGATGTACATCAATTCTACACTGCAGCAAGCAGCTTACAACATTTGATGGTAGTCACTAAGGGGTTCTCATGGTAAAGTATAACGGTAAATATACAAATGAACACTTGTGCTTTCCACAATACTATGCATTTAAACAATTTCGCTTTTAAAGAAGTTCTCAGTTCGTTAATTTACTAATGCCTGAAAGAAAGCCTATCTGCCTTACGTTATTATAGATATTTTACCTGTTTATCTTCTTCTGTGTGTGCTGGATAGCCCTTGGCTTTTACCAACCAGAACGCAGCAAGCTTTTTGTTGTTTAGTTTCAAGTATGTCTTTCCTAAAAGCAGCAAGTTTTTGCTGTAGAAGTTTGGATCCACTGTACATAAAAAGGGGAAACAAAGTCAGCTCCAGAGAAATAGTGTCTTTATTTTTATAGTTTTAATATTTTGGTCTGAATTGTAATAAAATTGTGTGATTAAACAATGATTAGGCTAATACAGTTCTTTTTTGTTCAAATGTTCTTATCTCAAAAAACCCCTAAAATAATTATGATGTATTGAATGCACATATGGACTGTGCACATCATTATACCAAGGTCTCCCTTTAAAGTATCTTCATGCTGATAGGACATTAGCTATATAAGAACTATTTTCTTTTTAAACCACCCTTTATTATTGCATTCCAATTGCCTAGAACAGTTTAGGGAAAATAACATCTGTCCAGTGAGTAAGTATGATAGTGCATGAATGAAATCATGGTTAAAATGAATTTGATCTTCATTTGCTAAACGTTTCCTATACTTAGGCACAGAAGGAAACATGAACATGACTAAATGGTTTACCAGGTATAAACTTCAAATTGCTACAAGAAGCCACATAAGAAAATGACCTAACTCATGGAGGATGAACAGGATTTTGAACAGAAAAAGCTGAGAATATTCTTGGTTGAAAGAAAAGTACAAACAAAACCCAGGAATGTGAGAGTAGACTAGTGTTATTAGAAGCTGGGAAGGAGGGGAAAGAGACAGAGGCTGGATAGGGAGCCACAAAATCCAGCACAGTAGGGAACTAGGAAAACTTATTGAATAGTTGTAGAAGATTTCAACACTTCTCAAAACAAAGGTGAATGCTTGAGATGGAGCTGGCTGTTTTGATTTGATTTATATCTTGTATGAATATACGAGGGCCAATGCTCCGTAAGTATGTACAATTATATGTTAAATAATTTTAAGAAGCTTGTAAATAAATCTTAAAAGAATCCTATTTTATTCTTGAGACAGAATTCTGCAGTGTAGTCCAAATGAGCCAGGAACTTACTAACTCAATGTAAGTAATGGCATGCTACCTCAACCTCCTGAGTGCTGATAACCCCAGACACACACCATCACACTGAGCTCTAATTTCCCTGACTCTTCATACAGTTTCCTCCTAGTAATCTTAGTCTTTCTGTATGCCAAGCATGCTTTCTTAGACTAGGAGTGGAGCTTAGTAGTAGGACACATGCCTAGCACATCAGTTTAAAAAAGAATAAAGCCTACTTTATCCTGGATGCATTTGCTTAAAACTCAAAGTCCTTTAATTTCATCAATTTCAACATTTTATGGTTAAGTACACTGATTTATACATTCACTTCCTCATCTAGGAAGTCATCTAAGTACTGTATGTAAGTAATAGAAATATAATCATGAGCCAAAAAGAAAAGAATCCCACCTTATCTATATTTACAGCCTCACACACACAAGCATCAGAATAAGGAGGCTGATATTGGAAGTGTGAATGACATAGACTATGGGAGGGGCTTATGGACTAGAACTAGGGCAATCCTTAACTTAGAAAAGGTGACTGCTCATCAAATCTGATGTGTGAGTGGAATCACCAAGGACATAACTCTGGGAGCAAAGAAGCAAGCACAGCTTTATCAGCTTTAGTCAGGACTGCCAACCATTAAATGTCTTAAGGTTCAATTTTTACTTTTGAATTATAGTTTTAAACCTCCTTGAGATAATTTCATATTCATGATATATAAAATAGTTTGATCAGGAAAATGTATCAATAAAAGGAAACTGAACAAAACTTTATGAGTTAGATATTTAACATTAAACCATAGTTCTTTAAAGTTTTAAAAATTATCTAAATTACTTAAGTTTATGTATATAGAACCTCAGATTAATAAAGAATATGTCTTAGATTTCTGTTATAAGAAATTGTGCATGTGTCATATGCCTATAATTCCATTGTTTGGATGCTGAGGCAAGAGGATCGATACTTTGAGGCCAGCTTGAGCTATATATTTACAACTATCAAAAAGATAAAAAAAAAAATTTGAACTGGCTTTTATGGTACATGGCTTTTATGGTACATGTGGTCAAAGACATGTCTCTTATTATTGTTTCTTCTAGTCCTTGGGACTGACCTGAGGGCCTTCTGCATGTCACCAAAGCAGTGTGCCATCGAGTTACAACCCTAGTGTCAGTATATTTTTTTATAAAGGTTCCAGAAATATGTAAGACAGGAAAGCAACAGTACTATAGGAGTAGCCATGCTTTAATCACGATAAGAAAATCGTTAAGTTCTTTCACAATGGAATACAATATTCTGCAACATACCAAAACTTAGCCTGGTTTTAAATAGTCTTCATTTAGGTACTTCTAATTAACTATAAAATATCAAGTTAAACAATTTGTCAGAACTTTGTGATAAAGAATTGCATTAAATGAAAACACTGCAGAAATGGAACTCTGAATTTAAGTGCAATTCCTATTTTTTTAAAAAGTTTAAATTTGGTGCTAGAGAGAGGGCTCACCAGTTAAAATTACTGCTCTTGCAGTAAACCTCGGTTCAATTCCCAGCACAAACATGGCAATTCACAACTATCTGTTAACTCCAGTCCGGAGAAGATGCCCTCTGCTGTTCTCTGAGGGCACCAGTCATACATTCAGGAGAAATATCTAAATACATACATTTTTTTTAGTTTAAATTTGTTTTACATTATCTACTTTGAAAGATACAGCAAATTCTTGATTAAAAATGTCCTATGACATACTAAACACTTAGACAATATTAATAGCTGAAGTAAAAGTATTTTACCTTCTTCTGCCCTGTGAAAGTATCTTAAGGCCTGTTAAGAATACAAAGAGTACAAATAAAATATAAAGAATTAGACTCAATAACTTAAAAAATGTTTGAAGATTTAGTCTTCTATTATAGGATGCAGAAATAAGTGGTTATAAAATGAATGATAAGGTCAGCAGGGAGAGTAACATAGGCTGAATAGAACTATTAAATCATCAAGGACTCGAATTTTCATAGTGAGAATCATTTCTAGTAATTTTCTAGTTGCTATGCAGAAGTAGTACCAATCTATCCTGGCCCAGAGTTAAGAAAGTGATCGTGTGTAATTCAGCTATTACCTTTCTTATGAGTTATAAAGGTTGCTTTTTACATAAACTAAACACAATTAAATGGTGAATTCATTCACAATACCCTGCCTCTATTTTGTGATGTAGGTAGTGTGTGTGTGTGTGTGTGTGTGTGTGTGTGTGTGTGTGTGTTTTGGTTTTGGCTAGGAAAAGAAAGAAGCCAAATCCTAGAACATCCACTTGTATACCATAGATCCATATACCATAGGGGCAAACAACAACAAATATGCGTTAATATGACAGGAAAGTACTAGGGTAAATTTTCAATTGTCAATTTCTTTACATTTTGAAAATTAGGTGATTAAGTAAACTCAGAATTTTCCCCCAGTAAGATAGGAAGGAAGTTCACACCCCAGCACCCAAACGATGGGAGGGTGAGCTTTAAAGCTTATGTACAAATTTTTAAATTCTATTTTTATAAGAAAAGCAAACAGCCTTTAAAATATCAAAAGCCTTTCACACAAGAATTTTTCCTTACTTCTTACATGTTCTTCATTGCTCTAAATCACTTTCTCTATATATTATTTCTAAAACTTGCTGGGTAAGAATCACTGTATTCTTATTTGACTTTTTGGCTTCTATATGCTATAAATTACAAATAGAAAACAGGTCTGTTTTAGCCATGAGCTACTTCAGCTGACAGTATACTATAATTATCAGCCACTCACCTAAACAAGAAAAAAAAGCACTCACCAGTCCTGGACGGTAAGTATTAAGCCTTTGTGATACTGTTGAATTGGATCACTAGAAACTTGCTCAAGTCCCTCAGAGAATCAGATCTCCGTAAGTGTGGACTCTGCAGAATGGTACTGTAGTTAAGAAATTGGTACTAACTTAAGAAAGGACATCATACTACCTCCTCATAGGTGGAACTAGGAGGATTTGCAAACAGCACTTTAGCAATTCTTCTTTGATACCAAGGCATTTCAGCAAATGTATAGCACCTACGGGGGAAGAGATAGCATTATCCATTCAAATTGTACATTTTTAGTGAGAGAACCTAACATCTTAACAGACATTATAAAAGGAATCTTCTGTTATATTTATAAATAATTTGAATATGATGAAGTTAATATATTGAATTATTTAGAGACTGACCTAATTCAGGAGTTGGGTCTACTTCATAATTAACTGTAAACAATAGTGGTCACTTTGTGCCAGGTACAGGCCAATATTACTCTTTCTTATTTGTTCCTTAGAACAACTAAGTGATACAGGATTGCTATTACAATTTCTGTCTTCTTTTGAGATTAATTATGTTAATATGGACCCTAGCTAGCCATGAACTGTAGAGAGCCACACCCAAGCCGGCAGCCTCCATTAAGTCTCAGCCCATCTGCGTATGTGCTAGGGCCAAAAACGCCAAGTCACAGCCTATCCCGAGGTGTCTCATGAGGTAATGAGCAAACAGCCAATCAGAGATGAGCATGCCGCTCCAGGGCATATATAAGCAGTGCTTGTGGGGGTGTGGGGGGTCGCCCTCTGGAAGATGGAATAAAGTATGGCTGCAGAAGAATCTTGCCTGTCGTCTGTGTGTCTGTCCTGCGCGCACGACAATGAACTACTAATCCTTCTGCCTCATCTTTTGCTACTGAAGGGCTTATGTCTAGCTTACTACTAGTAGTTTTGACAGAAGGAAATTCAGATTTCTTTTAAATGATAAAACTAATGTACTATGCATGAATAACAATAGCAGCCAGTAATTTATGCCCGTTTAAAAAGGGTGAAGTAGATGATTAATATCCAAAAATATTTACAGCTTTCTGAAGCAGGTAAAAACCTGTTTGGGATCTTTGACTTGAACTCCTTGAGGTATAGATTGTATCACATGTTTGGTTACTGATTAAGTAGCTGTCCTTTGATAATTATTAATTTACACTGGGTATTTTAATCTGAAAAGTACTTATTTCTTTTGTAAAAGAGTTTGATGGGCTTTTATAACAGCAAATATTTAAAACATTTGTATGCCCTCATACCAGCAAAATAATTCCTCATATTGGATACAAGATCACATTGAAGCTTGAAGAAAGATTACATAGCTTTCCAGATTAATCAAACCTCAATGTGACATATTCTGAAGATACAAAAGACTTCATGTGACAACCTGCTATGTTTATCCGACTGCAGTCTTCCTCAGCATGGGAAGTGAGGTCTTTTTCCAAGAAAGGAAAGGGAGAGGTCTGCAAAAGAACCCTCACGTGTTTTTAGTTTTCTTGGGGTTTTTGGTTTCTGGTGGTAAGAAAGAGGGTTTTGAGACACAGTCTCATGGGAACCATGCTGCCTCGGCTCCCTAGGAACATGACAAAGAACCTGAACTCCTGCCATTATCTAATGGCTGGCACTGCAGGCGTGTACCACCAGGCCTGACTACTTTTACTATATCTAGTGATACACAAGTGCTAGTTCATGATTTAATACTTGACTCTGATAAATAGTATTTTTAAATAGTTTATTTTTGCTTACATATAGATTATAAAATAAGGTGCTTATACATACTATGGAATAAAACCATACTTAATAGAACAGAAACATTACTGAGATTTTCTTACCAAATACCCATAAGGTGAATTGAAGTAGCATCTTTGGGGTTCAGTTCAATAGCTTTCTGTGAAGAAATAAGAAAACATTTCTAAACACCAAAGCAGCAGTGAATTAAAAAAGAAAATTATAACCCTGAATTTTAAAGATGTACTTTTTTTAAGTGTGTATGTGTCTGTGTGAATAAAGTCACATACATGCAGGGACCCATGGAGGCTAGAAGAGGGTTTGGGTCATTATGTAAGCTAGAACATGGAACCTCTGTCCGTACGCTCCTAAAGAGTTCCTGCGTAGCATACCCAGCCAATTCCTACCTATGCTCTTGTCATGTGCAGTTTGAATGATTTACAATAATAAAAGATTTTTAAATGCTGAATATTTCTGTGGCTGTTTGTTCTCTGTCTGAGAATTATGAAATGGTGTGCTCATAGAGTATGAAATCTATAGATTTCTATGTAATTTTTACCATAGAACAAAGGTTACTAAAAACAAGTAAACTTTAGTGAAAATATGAAACAACATAAAATACACATTGCATAATCTTAAACACAATTATTACTACTAAGAGGGCTGGTTCAGTTATATTGGAAGGTTAGAGTTTAACCACCAGCACTCAAAACCTTCTTTCACAGAAACTGGCTCAGCCATGGTTTTGGGTTTTTTTTTTTTTTTTTTTTGTTTCCTTTTGGTTTGGTTTGGTTTGGTTTGGTTTGGTTTGGTTTGGTTTGGTTTGGTTTGGCTGGTTGTGTTTTGTTTTGCTTTGTTTCGAGACAGGGTCTCTCTGTGTAGCTCTGGCTGTCCTGGAACTCTCTGTGTAGACCAGACTGGCCTTGAACACACAGATATTTGCCCATCTCTGCTTCCAAGTACTGAGATTAAAGGCATGTGTCACTATAAGTAGCACTTTTTTTTTTTAATTCAATAGGATGTTATCAATTGGTTTTACAAATGGTTTGAAAAGTTTGCACATTGGAACTTTTCTTTTGAAACATTCATTCTTGAAGGCCAATTCCTATATTTTAGAGAAGCTCTATCGAGTCCACTAAACAATAACATAAGTAAAGTGGGAGAGAGATGGGAAGCTCTCCTGAACCTGCCAGTCCTAGATGAGTAAAGCATATAAAAGGCCTTAACCAGCTCAAGGCAGCGCATCACTGCAGTAACGTGACCAAGAAAATTAGAAGAAAGAATGAACCATTACTGCTCTATCCTACTGGGCTTTGGTTTGTGTTTTCTTTTTTTTTCTTT
>JADRCD010214157.1:44379-81615 GCA_019843815.1 Montemys delectorum | reverse complement strand
AAGACAAGACAAGACAAGACAAGACAAGACAAGACAAGACAAGACAAAACAAAACAAAACAAAACAAAACACCCCTCACATTGCTGACACTCTGCTGCTTAAGCGGCCTGTGATCTGGATTCCTTCTCAACATTTGTTTATAGACGTGTTCCCAGAGCACTTGCCAAACTGCAGGAGCAAACCCTCGGCTCTTTCAGAACTCAAGGGTGACAATCAGTTGAACAGAGTTCTGCTCCCTAATGGTGATCAATTTCTGCAAAGCAGAAGTAGAAAGCACAGAATTTATGTGAAATCAACAGCTAATTATGAGTTTTTCTGTCAAGAAGCAGAACCATGCTAAGCTGTATTTCTTCACATTTAAAAGGAACAAGGAGAAAGAATACATCTTTGTTCCTATGCATATTGCTTGCACATTTGTGTATTTTTAATACCATATTAAGGTTAAAAACTTCCAGTAGGCACTTAGAATTGCTTGTCCAGACTTAGAAGAGACAGGGTCTGAAATAGTCTACTGTGAATTACTTGTACAACTTCTATTATTTGGCAATAATCAAGTAATGATCATATTTGAAATACTCTGAAGATAACATTTATAGTTCCAATAGAGTTGATAATAAGACATATAATATTAGGAACCTGGGAGTAAAAGGAGCCAGTGAAAGAGAAAAGACTTGGGAAACTCATAGAGTCCCACTGGCAAATGTTAGAAGACCTCACAAGACACATGTTGAAGATTATTAAATTCTTGATGAGTGAGAAACAGTTCTAATGATCCTAGATTGTCATATGATAGATGTAAGAATTTCTCAGGTAAGAGAAAATAAAGCCATATGCAAGATAAAGATTGAGGAAACCACAAATCTAGCATGAAAGGGAACAGAGATGTGGGCTGTGGCATAGAACATAATAGACCAACCAAGCTTTGGAGAAGAGAAGAAATACAGGAAAGAGGTAAAGTCAGGTGAACAGAAGTATGTCAGGAATGTTCCTGCTTGAAGTAATGTTGACTTATATGTGACAGTTCATAGGGACCTTCTTCCTCTTCCCTGTCTGCCTTTCTTTCCATCCCCCTCCCTCTCATCTCTTTTCCATTCCTCACTCCCTCTCTCCCTGTCTCCTTCCTATCAGCATCCTTCCCTCTCTCATTCTTTTCTTTCATCATCTCTCACTCCCTTCTTTCTCCCCCTCCCCCTGCATCTCTCCTTCCTCCTTCCGTTCCTTTTCAATAAAACCCCCAAAACTTTAAATTTTGAATTGCCACTGTCTTTGTGGCTGAAAATCACTGTGCTCTGCACAATTTCATAAGAATTTAGCCAAACATCTGCTTTTTATTGAACTTCGTTTATTTAAGTCTCTACTTTTTTTTTTTTATAAACAGTAGCACAGATAACGAAGTTATGGATGGTTATTTTTGTTGGAGGGGGATTTCAAACACAACTCAGCAAGAATAAAGCATTCTACTGTACAGAAAGGTTTCATCTTTCCTCCTTAGAGAGGTCATTCATTTTCATCTCATCAGGGGAATAAAACATGCCTTTATTTATCTGAATTTATAAATGATGGTGTTAAAATCCTCCAGACAGCAGAGTTGTGCTTGATAGGGCAATAGTCATGGGACAGAAAAAAAAAACAAAAACAAAAAAAACCCGACTTTAGTGCGGAATTTCAGGTGACCATCTCTCGAAGGGGACTGTGTCTATTTTTTGTAGTGTCCTATGTATGTGGGCTATAGCAAAAGTAATGCTGAGAAGGAAGTTTATAACTTTGCTAGCCTAACTCTAAGAAGCAGAGAGACCTTGTCCATTATCTCTCTAGTCATGTCTAGTCAAGCATACCTACTTTGAGTTCCTATTTGCACCTTCACTATTTTATCTAGAAATAACTGTTGTCATAATAATTCTCTGTCTCTGACTCTCATGATCTTCAGTAGTCTCTTCTGTGATGATGTCTGAAAAAAATTGCAACTGATGGCTTTTAGGTGAGGGAGAGTGTGGGTTAAAAATGGTGTCAGAGAATATCATCCCGGGTGAGGTAACCCAATTACAAAAGAACACACAGGACATGCACTCACTGATAAGTGGAAATTAGTCCAGAAGCTCAGAATTCCCAAGATACAATCCACAAACTATAACAAACTCAAGAAGGAGAAAGACCAAAGTGTGGATACTTCCACTTCCGTCCTTCTACAGAGGGGGAAACAAAATACCCATAGAAGGAGTTTCAGAGACAAAGTGTGGAGCAAAGATTGAAGGAAGGACAATCCAGAGACTGCCTCACCTGGGAATCCTTCCCCTATACAGTCACCAAACCCAGACACAATTGTGGATGCTAGCAAGTGCTGGCTGACAGGAGCCTGATATAGCTGTCTCCTGAGGGGCTCTGCCAGTGCCTGACTAATACAGAAGTGGATGATCACAGGCAACCATTGGACTGAGCAGAGGGTCTCCAGTGAAGGAGGTAGAGAAAGGACCCAAGGAGCTGAAGGGGTTTGCAGCCCCACAGGAGGAACAACAATATGAACTAACCAGTACCCCCAGAGCTCCCAGGGACTAAACCACCAACCAAAGGATACACATGGTGAGAATCATGGCTCTAGCTGCATATGTAGCAGTGGATGGCCTAGTTGGTCATCAATGGAAGGAGAGACCCTCGTTCCTGTGAAGGCTCTATGTCCCAGTGTAGGGGAATGCCAGAGCTAGGAAGTGGGAGAGGATGGGTTGGTGAGCAGGGAGAGTAGAGACGGAATAGGGTCTTTTTTTTTTTTTTTTCAGAAGGGAAAGCAAGAAAGGGGATAACATTTGAAATGTAAATAAAGAAAATATCTAATAAAAAAATCTTTAAAAAAAATTGGTGTCCACATCTGCTTGGGGCTTGGGCCACTGGGCAAGACTGGACTCTGGAAGTTTGACTGTGAGCATACCCCACACTGTTGCACATAGATGACAGGCTGTGAGAAGCCTCAGGAACTCACTCCATGGATGTGGAAGCTCAGTCTGAGATGCCTGGGAGACCTGCCAGAGTTGGCTTGGGGGTCCTGGCCCTGCATGAAGGCCAAGAACAACAGGCTCTTAGGCTCTTTAACACCGCAGACCCTGTTTAATGTCTGGGAAGAGCTGAGAACAGAGTGAGGTCCTCCAGGCAAGTTCTGGCCTGGGGCTAAGGGAAAGGGGCAGGAGAAGAGGGCTATGGCTGGTTACTTCAGGGAGGAGAGTGCCCTTGGCTTGCTAGAGCTGGAAGCTTGGTTTGGTGGAAGCTGTGGCTGAAGTGCTGAGAGGCTTCCAGTGGGAGATTAGATGCATGTGGCTCGTTAGAGGAAGACCTGCTCCATTGCTCCAGCAAGGTAGATCCTGATGAAAAGAGACATTCCATGGTATTAAGGCATTTATTGTAGAAAGGCAGAGAAAGGGAGCGAGTAGGAAAGTATAGGCCAGTGATGGCCAAGTGTAGAGAGGAGGGAGGGAATGTGGAGAGAGAGGGAGCAAGAGGGCAAGAGTAAGAGAGGCAGGAGCAAGAGAGTAAGAGAGTAAGAGATGAAGGAGGGGGCAAGCAACCCCTTTTATAGTGGGCCGGACTTACCTGCCTGTTGCAGATTCAATGTAGCCACAACTTCATAAGACATAGCAAACTAGTTTCTGCATATATTTGGTTTAGTAGGAATATAAATGTAGAGAGCATTAAACACGCTTTTCCATTTAAACTATGTAAAATGTGGACTTAGAAGTTTGTGTCATATCTTCCAAGAAGATGGGTTCTGGAGACAGGCTACCTTTATTATATTAAGGCCATAAAGAAGAATCTGGTCTGGTCTCAGTCTTACAGATAATATAGAGGTCACTTGTTCTATTAGTCACTCCTGGTTCTCCTTAGGGTAGCTTGGGGGAACCAAGCCATACAGTTAAAGTAAGGGTCATTTAAACTATTAGGTGTCTCTGCTCCTGGTTGTGGAAGCTTAGGGGCAAGGGTGGCGATACAGGTAATATAAGGGTTAATTAAGTTACTAGATCTCTTCAGTTCTAGTTAGAGAAACTTGATTTGGCCTGGACAAACAGATACCATAGTTTACTAGGTTATTAATTACCAGCAATTTCAAGCATTATGGAAAAACAGGTTATACAGGCTTCCCTTTGAAAGGAAAATCCTGGGTTCTTAACATTCCTGGTTTCCCTGGAGATCTGTGAGCATAAGACCTTTTTGCTACCAACACACCCTAAGTGAACACAGTGAGTTTAAAAACACCGAAGAAAGAACATATAAATTTGGTATAGAAAAGTTGTAGAGGATATGGGAGGAACTGGAGGGAATGAGATGGGTGGTGGATTCATCAAAGCACAGTAGGAACACTTGAGAAATTTTCAATTAAAAAGATTAAAAATAAAGAAATATTGCCTTAAAATAATAAACATAATACAATATTAAGAAAAAATATATTACATTTCCTGATACATTATCAAGCTACAGAGACAAAAGAATGGTGTGTGTGTGTGTGTTTCTGTGTTTAGATGAATAAAGATCTATAGGAAATATAGAAACATAAAGAGATTGTTAGTGTTATGTGTTCCTAAAAATGGTTCTTGGAGTCTAAGAATTTTGTTTTATTATTACACAAAATACTGCTTCTTACTTTAAAAAGAAACTAGGCCATGGTGGCACATGCCTTTAATCCCAGCACTTGGGAGGCAGAGGCAGACGAATTTCTGAGTTTGAGGCCAGCCTGGTCTACAGAGTGAGTTCCAGGACAGCCAGGGCTATACAGAGAAACCCTGTCTCGGAAACAAACAAAAAAAAAAAAACCCCAAAACAAAAACAAAATCATGCACACAAACATACATGTGTGTGCATGCACACACACACACACACACACATACACACAATACTATATATTAGTAACACTTATTAAAGGCTACTGTTGTTATAATAAATTAATCAGAGACACTGTTCTGTAATAATTTTATTTATTGGAGTAAGGTGAAATATACCCTGTGACATTTAGTAAACAAAGTTGTCACTTCCACTTTTTAGAGTCTTAATAAGGGCAGAAGCCCTTCATAGCCTGTGGGATACATACCTCATAGGAGTAGCATCTTGTATCATTTTTTGGCCAGGATCCCAGGGTTCCACTTTATATCACGGGGCTCTCTTTCACATCTGGGTGTTTGGTACATACTATGAGATTCCATAATATAACTGATAGTTATATCTTGATTTTTTGAATGGAAAGATATATATGGATATTTTACATTGTTATTTACTTAAGGGATGCAAGAATTTAACAACTTTCATTAAACCAATTAGTATACATTTTTGCTTACTGAATTTATTCTATGTAGCTCAGTATAATTAGCATTACACATTTGCAGGAAATGGGATGTTGTGTGTCTTATAGAGGGCAGTGTGCACTTGTTAAAGAACCCATGACATATGAAGAGAGTTAACCTAAGTTGTATGCACTGAGCGTGAAATAGGAAATGCAGAGCTCAGAGCCACCGGTTAAGATCCTCTTATCTCTCTGAGGAAGGAAACTGAACTTTCTGTGTTACTAGAGCTGTGAGGCAGTCGAGTAGATTTATCATGAATGGGGGATGGGAGGACAGTTAAAAGGATTTTATACCCTTTTGGCTTTGGAGCAGAAACAGCTGCAGAAAGATCTCTCTGTACCCATCAACAAATGAAATCTATTAGGCATCCACATTCACATGGATTCCATCACAGCCAGTCTAATGGAAATCAACTTGGAATCCAGTTAACAGTAAGGTAAATTAACATCTTTAGTTTGTATTCAGGGTGTCCAGAAGTTTGGGAGTTATGGGTTAGTCTGTTCTTATGTTTCCCAAATAGTATTAGGTCTTAAAAACATATATGAAATTCTGTTACTTATTAAAATTCACAAGCATTTTAGAAACACAGAATATTGTCCTCCTAAATCCTTAGGTCAATTTGGTTCACCTGATTTTGTAGGACCCACAGAAAGATCAACTATTTCTCTCTCTTGCTCTTAATTTCACAAAGCCTTAATGAAAATAAGTTTCCTTTAAACAATAGATTCTAGATCCTCATTTAACAACAGATTTGGTTCAAGATCCTTAAGCTCATATTTATTTTTTCTTTAAAAAATTCTTTTACAATGTACTTTGGCTGGGTATGAACTTTTTAGAGTGTTGTAACAAAAGTTTAAAAGTCTAAGTGTCATTCTATAATATGTTACTATATGGATTCTATAAATGATGTCAGATTCACGTCTGTAGGTGGAGGAGAATATTTATGTTGTTTCCATGACAAGGGATGGCATCAGGGTTATCATTTATAAAATGATTATAAAATGCATAATATATTATATTACATATTTATATATTATATAGAGAAATATATACAAAATATTATAATATATAATAATGAGGGAGGCCTGAACTACAACCAAAACCTCAATATTCTGTCCAAAGCTGCTCAGATTTCCTCAGGAGATTCTACCGTATAAGATGTAAACTACTGCCGTGCATTATAAAAATAGATGGAAAATGGCACAAAAGAAAACCTTATTCTAATGTGCTTATATACATCTGAGAGCAATAACACGCTGAGTGCTCTGAAGTGGTATTGTGACACTAAATTGCCATATCTGTGGTTGCAGCTTGAAACGAAGGCTGTGATGGCATTAGGTGAAGAACCTAGAGCAGATCACTCACAATTCCAGTGGTAAGGACACCCTGGGAATGGAAAGTGGATTCAGGTAACATGAACCTGGCAGAATGATTTCACAGTTTAAAAATTAATCGAAACTGAAGAATCCAGGATTTTGATGAACTGGATACAATAAGATACATTGTCAGTTTTCAAAAATGCCTTACAGCTTGTGAGGATGAGGCAGCAGAAAGACCAGCAGAGGCGGTGCCCCTGGAGATTGCACAGCGAGAATTTGACCTTAGCAGTTACTAAGAATTTTGATAAACTCCAGACATCCTTCTGAAATATATGACTCACATCTAGGGTTGTGGGTGATATTGCTAATTTGGTTTTGAATCAAATAAGATAACTAGATAGGACCAAGATTAAGAAAGGGAAGACGTCAGAGAGATTCCTAGTGTATTTCCATTAGTAAATATTTCAGATATAGGAAATTAAGACACACCTCTCAAGTAATACAAATAACCACAGGCAATTAGAAAGGCCTCCAAGAGTACCTTCCATGAGGGCCACAGGCAATTGGAAAGGCCTCCAAGCGTACCTTCCATGATAGCCACAGGCAGTTAAAAAGGCCTCAAAGAACACCTTCCATGATATGGCCATGGTTTCTGGACTTCGCACATGCTTCCTTTTTCTGGTTTTCTTGAAATTTTATATTGATGTACATTATATTGATTAACCCTACTGCCCAGTTCTGCTTTCAGAACATCATGCCTCCCCATGGTTCTCACCACTCAGGGCTCAGAGATGCTCAGTGTAGGTAAAAGTTTGCCCATGTCAAAGTATATAAATTAAATGTTAACATTTTGGTTTTGTTTGTTGTGTTTTTGATAATTTTTTTCACTTGTTTGTAGTTTATGAAGATAGAGAAAGATATATTTCAATTACCTATTAAATATCTCTCCAAGCCAACAGATATAAAGCATGGTTAACAACTTGGTGAATATTTAGTAACAAAATAGATACATAGACCACTGTGTGTTATATTAGTGTGCAGGTTTTAAAGAGTGTAAGGCCCATAGGCTCATATATTTGAATAGTTAGTCAGAAAGGAGTGGCACTATTTGAAATGATTATAAGGATTAGGAGGTGCTACCTTGTTCAAAGAAGTGTGTCACTGGGAGTAAGCTTGAAGGTTTCAAAATCTCATACCAGGCCTAACCTCCCAAATTCCTCCCTCTGTCTCCGTGAGGGGTAAGATGTAAAACTCAGCTACTGTTCAAACACCAAGTGCTACCGTGCTCCCTGTCATGATGAAAATGGACTAAATCTCTGAAACTATCAACAAAGCCCAAATTCAATTTTTCCCTCGTTATAAGTGTACTTTGCCATGGTGTCTTTTCACAGCAATAGAAGAGTGACTGTGACAATCAGCATGGCATGAATATAGCAAAGCACATTGTGTAGTAAGCACCTAGATAAATTATACAACAGGGTCTCAAAGAGTGATCCATGCTTCAATGGCAATAAAGAGAATTTATTATTCCATTAGTGTTTCCTTCCACAAAATAGTAATTTTATCAAAAGTTTGGGGTCTTATGATGTTGGTATTATGTATCCTGGCATTTTTTAACAAAACCTTTTTACCCTCTCCTGACATTTCCAATATTCATGTATATAAATATGCGTCATATAAATTTTCCTATATATGTATATACAAATATAAATAAACATATACATTTATTTATTTATATAAGTAAATCTAGGTTGCATATATTAGAGAAATGCTCCATCTTTGTTTTTCTGAGGATTGCTTCTTATGCTTAACATAAGTTCTTTATTTCCAATCACTGTTTTTCAAGTGATCCAATTTCATCCACTATGACTGATTAAGTCTTTGTAATCTGTGTATACTTTATTTTCTTTACCCATATATCTGTTGCTGTATACTTCTGCTAATTCCTTACCTTTGTGTGTTGATTATATTCAATCATTTTTGCTAGTTTTGACTACCTCTTATAGAGATGTTAGCATCATTCTACTGAGCTCACCTTGTACTAATGTCACTGAATCAACTTGTGTGGATCTTTGACACATCTTGTTGTCAGCATCCTTTCATGAATTTGTCTTTTTTTCTTTTTTTTTATTTGTCACAGTATTACATATTTCCATGATCTCTTATTTAAAAAAAATTGCTATATCACAATGTGGTGAAAACAAGACTTAGATGAGGATATTGAAAATTATTCAGTAAAAGTAAATGTAAAAATAAAAAAAAACAATTAAGAGTATAATGAGATTCAAGATTTCTCTGCTAAAAGTATCGATTAGAAATTACTCTTGAGCTACAGGAAATGGAGAGCTGAGTAAAACAACATAGTACAATAGGATTTTAGTCTTCTCATAAAACAAAAGAAGGAAAATAAAAGTGATGTGTTACTATTTGATCATGTCTCATGATTACTATTGGTGAAATCTTCTGAACTAGTCCAAACAGTGTCACTGTGGAAACAGTGAAAGAGTAGTCTCATGACTAGATGCATTCTTCAGTAATTTCCATCTATGTTTTATTCACAGGGCTTGGATCATTTAATTATATTTCTCTGAAGGTAGATAGAACATAACCCTCCCCCAAGATTCACACTGAGGTCCTTCCTCTTTGTGGAATTAATTTTCATACAAGGGGATACATATTGCTCTAACTGAATTCTTCTATATGTGGAATTCCACTTTTCCAACACTATTTGTTGAAGATGCTGTCTTTCTTACAGTGTGTAGTTTTTGTATCTTTATTTATAAAATTCATGCATGAATGTCTATCTCTTCCATTTTGTTGACTTATATGTCTGTTTTCTTCCAGATCCATGCTCTTTTGTTACTATCACTCTGTAATATATCTTGAAATCTGATATGCTAATCCCTCCAAGAACTTTCATTTTATGCTCAGAATTGTTTTGACTCCCTGGGACCTTTTATTTTTATGGTTCCATCTGAAATTTAAATATCTTATTCAGTTACATTATTTTTTTCGGAACAGCATCATTATCATGGAATTTTGGGGATGGCATTAAATCTGTAAATTGCTTTTGGTAGGCTAATAATTTTTACAGTATTAATTCTACTAATCCATGAGCATGGCCAACTATCCCTGTCTTGAGAGACACTACTTAGAGAAGAATCTACTACTGCTATTTTCTAAAACAATATAATTTGCTTTCTCAATGATGATCCTTATACCCATACATACCTCTCAGCAAACACCAAGGAAGCTTTCTTTTGATGATAATAGACATCTACATCTGCATTCACACCACGTTAAATGGATTCATTAGTGTTGGATTTCTGTATGTATATAAAAATAATTTATATAATAAGAGGTCATGAATTTGAGTAGGAGTTGTGGAACATGGCAGAAGTTGGAAAGAGAAGATGAGGGACAAACTACAATAAATTTAATGTCCTTATACAAAAGTCTTACATATTTAGTTTAAAAATATACTTAATGAGGACAAAGTTTTAAATTCTTAATATTAAGAAGTTCTGAAGGTATGTTTATAGTAATATGAATGTATTCTAACATTTAATACTACTGTTCTGGTTGTGGGTCGGTTATTTTTTTTCCCAACTTGACACAAACTACAATCATCTGGGAAGAGATGGCCCTAATCAAGAAAATGCCAATATGTTCTACTATATTAAAATGAAGTTGAGCTAAGTTGTAACAAACAGACAAATAAACCAAAAAATGCCCTCTCGAATGTCTCAAGAACTCAGGATAACTAGGCAGTGGTGGTGCACACTGAAAGTCTCAGCAATCTGGAGGCAGAGGTAGGCAGATCTTTGTGAGTTCAAAGACAGCCTAGTCTACAAAGAGTTACAGGAAAACCAGAACTATACAGAGAAATCCTATCTCAAAATAATAATAATAATAATAATAATAATAATAATAATAATGATAATAATAATAAAGTCAGGAAATATTATTTGATATTTTACTGGATACAACAATAGTTTCCAATATGGTATATCTTTGATTTGAATATAAATTTAGAGTTATGTAGCTGATCGCCAAATTTTTAGCATCACTCTTGAAGTTACGAAATGAAAAATCATACTCTTATTTTTATTTGGTAGTATAAATTCATTTTTATTCATTTATTGCAAGATATTCCAATCATATTATTTCCTCTTTCCTAATTCCTCGCAGATCTCATCCTCCCTGTCTTATTCACCCAACTTCTTGTTCTTTCTCCCTTAAAGACAAAATAAGACAACAAATTTCATGCATACACAAACCAAAAACAAAGAAACAAACAAACAAAAAAAAAAAAACAAAACGAAATGAAATCATGACATTCACTTTTCTTTGGTTAACTTCTTTTGAAATCATTATTTCAGATGTGTGAGGCATAAAAAGGTAATACTTATAAGTTCTCTTGTGGTCAAATGTGCATCTACAGTTGAGGGTTTTTTTGTTTGTTTTAGAATTTTCTCATTTGAATCAAAGTTTTCATTCACAGATACCTTCTTTATTTTTCTTGTTTCATCAAATGTGACTCTCACCTAAATTTTGTTAAGTGTACCTGTGAATAGGATTTATTCAGCTTACTGTTGATTAAAAAAAAGTGTGCATATGAAGTGACTTGTTCATCAAGCTGATGTTAGGCATTGATGCTTGATTATACATTATTGTGAACTTATATAATTTAAATCAATAAGAAAACATTTCATTTTTTTTCTTGTAATTTAAGATAAGACTAAGACATTCAAACAAATGTAAGATTATGCCTCTGTTGTTCATTGGGTGATGAGAAGAACTCTGCACCTGTGCTGAGAGTCTTGATTCTGTTTATCCCTTTGTTTTTAACAGTTAATCTCCAAATGAAACAAGGAAGCACATGTACATGTGGATTTAGACTCAATCTATTAGTTGATATTGTATATAAGAAAAAAGTGGCTTCCTGAGAAGCATGTGCTATTTTTTATCTTGTCCGGAACCATTCAAAATATATCCTGGCATTTTAATATTGGATACAAAACATCTCTGGAAAGATAACAGAGTAGCAGCATACTGGCAACTGCTGGATGAATGCAAAGGAATGGCTAGAGACCATTTGGTCATATGAGATTAGTGTTAAAGGTGCTGTGCTCCCATCCTGAGTCTTGAGCAGAGAGGATAAAGAAAGCTGCAAGATTTGAGAGGCTCCCCTGGCATATCCTTCTTCTCAAGGGACTCTCCTGCCTCCTCCTGAATTAAGATTAACTGTAAAGTTTGTCTCCTTGAGGATGCTGGTGACTGTGTTTAGTCCTCAGCATTGGGTGAGGGGGGTGGGGGGGGCTTCTCTGGGCCTTCAGTCTCTTATTTACAAAGGGCTGCCGTGGAGTTTAAGATTAAGCATGTAAGGCAGTTAGAAAAGCAACATATACAGGGCAGGTTCTTGATTACGCTGACGTTTTTTGCTATGATGATCTGAAAGCTAAATTTTCTTTAAATCTGCTTCCCAACTAATCTCCAGCAAGGTATTAGCAGTTTCATGTAAGGTATTCATACTTAAGGGTGTTACATTTTAATTAGGTGAATTTTGAAGTTTACAAAAACCATCACAGCACAAAAAGGAAAACATTTAACTGTAAAATTTCAAATACTTTGTTATCAGAGCCTAGAAAAGGAAGGGAATTAGACATCATGGCACCCTATAGGTGACAGCACTGAGACATCCTCAACCGGACAGCATCTCCCTCATCTGTCTGCAAGGTCACTAAAAAGCAAAAAGGGGCAGATGTTGAAGGAAGATCAGGAGGAGTGTGTTACGTGAGACTGGCTGTTTTGCTTCTGGCTGCTCAGTTCAGTGAATTGAAGTCACTGTTTGAGGGTCTCCAAATGTTTTCAGTTATGTTTTTGCCTAACTTTTAAATGATTCTGCTCAAAATTTGGACCCTTAATTTTCTTAGTTCAACTGCTTGGTCTTTGGGGGAGACCTAGGCTAATCTTGTCTCATCCAGTGTGTATTTGTGTCTGTGATGGACTTCAGTGACCTTGACTTAATCATCTTGTAAAACATGGGTATTTTACACTGATAATCAAATGCGCCTCTGTGTGTAACAGTCAGACAAACACTGAAAGCAGCTTACATAGAATATTTATCTTTCCTTTGTGCAAAATTGCAATTTTGTGTCTGAGCTAAACACTGATAAATACAAATAAACTCTAAAGGAGAAAAGGAAAGGAAAGGTAGAATGGGGCGTAAGAATAAACATTCAAGAATCCCTAAAACAAAACAGTACAATTAGAACATTTACAGGCTGGATATGCTAGTTTAAGTTCAGGTCCTGCCTCTGATCTTGTTCACTTAACCAGATGAAATGTCTAAGGTTGGCAAAGTCAGAGGTGAAATTCTGACTGTATTCCTTGGCCCATGAGAGGCAAAGGTCATGCTCAATTCTTCTGAGTTATTTCCTGCCATTTTCTTCTGACATATGAGCCTTTCGCTTTGGTCAGCTTACTTTGGTAAGCTCCCTCTGAAAAATTCTCAGTAACTCTCCTCAGAATGAAGGCCATGTGAAAAGGTACAAGCTGAGTTCTGCACTGCACATCCATCTGTGGAGATGCTTCAGGCTTTCTTAAGTGTTTTCCGGAAGCTGAATTAAGTCTGTCAGTTCTTGTAAGGAAGACCTCTTATAGTGTTCCTAATTAGCTTACTGACTGGAGAGTGTGCTCCTGGCTTCACTGTGCCTGCTCCTTCTGAATGAATGTGCTTTTTATAATGATGTCACTCTTATACTTCATTGTCTCCAGTGCAAGCTTCCTGTTACAGAATGAAAGTTAAAATTTCAGAGTCTGGGGAATAGGGGTGGAGAGATAGAGGGAAAGGGAGGAGGGAGGGAGAGGGAGAGGACAAGAGAGTAGGAGGAGGAAGAGGAGGAGCAAACGAGAAAGAGAGAGAGACAGAGAGAGAGAGAGAGAGAGAGAGAGAGAGAGAGAGAGAGAGAGAGAGAGAGAGAGAGAGAATATAAAAGCCCGTGGATTTTATTAAAAGTTAAGCAGCTGCGGGATGACCAAGGTGTTTCTGCCTTTAATCATTTCATTTTTAAAACGGAGGCTTATATTTCCTCATCTTCAGTTGTCCCAGAGGGTAACTAGGCCAACTTTAACAACATTAATTTCTCTTTATGACAGGACTAGAGATGCCCCAGGTCTTCAAGACTGCCTAAAATGTCTGAAAAAGTAGATAATGAAGAGGATATTAGAATTGTAAACAGGAACAATTTTGTAATGAAAACCATATATTTTCTCCATTGGACTTTGAGCTTAACACAGCAGTACCAAATGTGTCACGAGTCATAATTTGTTGATGGCTACTGAACATTAGTTACAGTCAGAGCTTGTGCTTAAAGAGCAAGTCCTCCTGGCATCCTATAACAGATGATCTAGCATGTGTAACTACAGTTTAGCTGTTCTAACCTGTGTCTCCTATTTGATTATTGTGTTATCTGAGGAAAAAGTATGTGCATGCCTGCCTTTCCCCAGCTGCACAGAGTCTAGCTTTTATGTAGAATCCTTAGCATAAGTTTAAGGAACTTTCTAATTGTGAATGTGAAGGGATCACTCTAAAGGTGGATAGAGATGGGGCATAGTAAGGTCTAGACCTTGACTTGCTTGAAAATGTCTAGGAGGGATGCAGAATAGAAGACTGAAAAAAAAAATGCAGTGTTCTCCAACTTCCTGTTTCTCTAGCAGCCAGAGCATCTCTGCTTCTATCCATCTATTCATCCTTGTTGCTGACCAAGTTTATATATCGGATACAGTGGACTAGGAAAAAAGAAAACAAACCCAAAACCAGATTGTTCCTTAAAAGCTAGACTTCTTTGTCTGGTAGGAATGCAGGGGAAGGTTTAATGTAAATGATGAGGTCTGGCACTACCTGGACAAAGATCACCACCACGGATAGAGCACGATTAACAAAGTTGATCCACCCCTAATCTCTGGTCTTCTCTTCATCCCTTGTCTATTTACACAACAAAAATATTAACACAATCCTAAGAACAAAGCAATTTCTTTTAATATAGTATCCATTTGCATTTCGTGTCTGCCTTTAGTATAGGAAGTAGTTCCTGTTCCATAATCTAGTCCTTGGGTTAGTTAACCAGGAGCCATGAGGAATAGAGTGTTTCAATCCCCATTGAGACCTTTCCCCATTTGCAATAATAACAATGGCATTTATGTTTTCAATTAGCCACAATTTTATCCCACATGTTAAGTATGACAAGGTGTGTTTCAGAAAACATAAATCTTTACCCCAAGAAGGCTGCTGTAAGATCCTAAGCATTTGAACTGAGGACTTAAAAAAAAATAAAAGAAAAAGAGAGAGAGAAAGATAGAGAGAGAGAGAGAGAGAGAGAGAAAAAAAAAAGAGAGAGAGAGAAAGAGAAACAACAGTCTATGAACATTTTTTTTAATATTAAGATCTAAAAAAAACCAGACAAAATAATTATCAGTGTCTACTGTCATCTGATTTTCTCTGCAGCCTGGATGTAAGGTGAATAAACACCAAGCCAGTGGTGGGACCCTTTCTCCATGTTATCTTTGAGATGAATTGGGTAGTGGATCAAGATCTGAGAACTCATCGGAACTTTATATAAACTGAAAAAGCAAAAAACGAGCACTCTTCTACTATTTAGGCCTCTGTCCAGAGGTTGGAGGGAAAAGGTGGGGTGGAGGAGAAAATTCTTTCCTGCATAGATTCAGCCTAAGAGAGCAGAGATAACCATTTTGTATTCTGTCTAATAAGATGTGAGTGAGGGCAGAAATAATGAGGATTACATTGTATTTTTCATGTAAAAGCCTGAGAAACAAAATGTCCTGCACACTGGCAGTGATTCCAGTCATTTTCAAATGAAAAGGGCTATTTGTTTCCAAATTACAGCAGTCACTGGAATGCGTACATTTATGGCTCAGAAATCCTCATTTTCTGAAGTAAAATTACCTTTCAGTAATTCAGTCACTGCAGGCTTTCTTCTACCGACTGGTCAAAAGCTATTAGATAGTTTGCAGCAGCATGGTAAAGTCTGGCCATTTCTCTCTCTCTCTCTCTCTCTCTCTCTCTCTCTCTCTCTCTCTCTCTCTCTCTCTCTCTCTCTCTCCCTCTCTCTCTCCCTCTCTCTCTCTTTTTCCTTTCCCTAGGACAGGGAGATACTAGAGCCATCAGTGTGACATCTGTCATCCTGCTAGGCCCAAATTGTTTTCAATGATGAATGTCACAGTCTGTATGATCAAAATAGAAGTCCTGCTGCTTTTAATTGCAAAATCAGAGTACTTGCACATTTGTTATTATGCCGAGGTTATTACCCCACACAAAATGAATTAACAGGTGAAAATAATTGATGAGAAGAGTCTAGGGATTTTAAGCCTCTTCAAAGAGACTATGTAATTATGGCATAATGAATGTTCTGAGACAAATCTGTGGGGGGCAGCATGAGACCACCAAAGATATCCTCAGCTTGATGATAAATTTGACCAAATTCTGCTGTAATACTTCTTAAATTTGCTTAGCAATTAGTTTAATAGGCCTACGTGATTCATGATAACATACTGAGAATTTTTAAATAAGTTTGTTCCGTGCATCTATAAATTAGGTGACTTCTCTCAGTAATGGAAACTGATAATGAGTCAGAGTTCCTGAAACAGGATGACACTGGATTCAGAGCCTCCTCTCTAGCAGGCAGCGTCTCAGAGAATTCCTCTAGCTTTTTCTCCCCTCTTGGTCCATTTTGAATAAATTCTCAAAAAAAAAAATTAAGAGTCTCCCAAAATAGGAAGGAGGCATGTCGGATTGGTGGTATGTGGTTTAAAAACTGTATAAGTTAAAGTAACTGTTGTTGACTTTCTCACCAGCATTCTTGAGGCTAAATCAGGTCTCAAGTTCATTCAGCCCTTGATTCAATACAGTGGAAGTCTACTCATATTACCCAGTCTCTGACATCCCTGAGTTGCAAAGAGATACTCTGTCTCCTTAAACTTGTGCGGGACGTGGCTTCAGAGTGTGAAAATCAGAGTCCTTGTATATGATAGTCAAATAGGGTATTGCTTTTCGCAAATGCCTAATAAGTTATATAGCCGTAGTTATGAGATATCAGCCTAAAAGTCACAATGAGAGCAAATAATTAAGTTCTACTAAGAAAGTTAATTGCTGTTAATGTGAGTTTGTAATTCTAGCAATCATATAGTTACTGCAGGAGGATTGAATGTCCAAGAGAAGTTTTCTAGACAGTAGAGATAGTTTGTGGACAGCCTGGGCTACCGTTACAAAAATCTGCCTGGGGGAGAGGGACATAAACAAACAAAATTTTCATAGGTAGTAATTTAAAGGAACACACATGCTCATGAGTACACACACACACACCACAACTACACAGCAACAGCAAACAATACTAATACCAATAATCACCCACAGAACAAATGCGTCACAAGCATTCTTCTTTTTTACGTAGTTACCTGTCTTTAACTATCAAGAACTAGAAATGAAGTTCACTGTGACTATTCTTGTGAGAATGTGTGTAATTGAATTCTTGAGGTCTAAGAATGAAAGAAAAAATATTAACAGAAACATCTACAAAGTATTTGGGTCTCATGAACTCAAGTAGAAGTTTGGCATATTTAAACAAATTTGTGTAAAAGAGCTTTATCTGGGATGCTAGTTAGGTCTGTTCACCCATTGTTCTAGAGTGTGTGCACCACTTACCAGGTCTCTAGTTCATTTTGTAACTGCTCTAGACACAATTCCCAAAGTAGTAGTATCTTTCTAAATTACAAAGAATTATTCCTATTCTATTGTGCACCTTCAAGTGACGGTTATTTTCCCCTGATTTAAAAATGAAATGCATATTAGGGAGGAATCACTGATAAGAAGACTCAATCAATATATGTAGAAGTATAAATCATTATTTTCAGATTTAGAGTCCATAGTTAAGTATTTAGGAATATAGAATATCAAAGGGTCTCAGTAAAAAGAAGAAAATGATCTTCATGCCAGGAAATCTAATAAATTCAAGGCAGGCAGTAGACTGCCCACATGTGAAGCAGGCTGTGGTAACTCATATCCCTTGATGAGATATTTCTCATAAACCATCATTTTCCTGCATATCTTCAATACCCAACCTCAGAATTTCTCCAAAGATATTAACAAGGAAGTCGTTTTTATGTAAAACAGTATTTGAAAACATGAAAAGGCGGGAAGGAGAGCATTTATACAATCTCAGCTCTACTGTGTCATAATCCATGTGCTGATACTTTATTGCTTGGTTTTAGCTTTAAGGGGAAGCAAAATAACCAAAAATTTAAAGGTTCATGTTCATTTTTGATGCCTGTTTAATTTATATTACATTGGACTATTGTTATGAAACACCATGGAAAATACTCAGGGGATTTCGAATTGATCCAGAGGAAGAAGCAGAAGGTAAAACACTGAATTTTAAGAATAATTGATGTTAATGAAGGTCCGATATGTCTTTATGAAATTTGGTCATTAAAGGAATTCTAAAATTTTTTTCATAAAGACAACCAAAAGACAACAGGTACACTATTTAAATTTCTTTGTGAGCTATGTAAGCATAAGCGCAAGTGTCTCACAAAGAAAGACGAGAACACAGAGGTTGTCGAAGGATTATGATAGCTTTTTGACAAATGATACAAGCATGCTGTGCAGAATAACAGACTCTGGAGCAAATGCACCCCTTTTTCCCTTGCATCTCCTTCCTGTATGTAATATGTAAAGAAGCACAAACCTTTAGACAGTATATAGTGACTACAAACAAAGAACATTCAATGCCGAGGGTATGTTTACCAGAGAAAATGCATTTCAGATGAGAAAATCAGGTGTCCTTTTTTTAATGAGCATAGAATATGAAGTAGTCAGCATAGGGACAAGAGTATTTGCTATATTCATGGGCAATTGCAAAATAATTCTTCTTGTGCCATAGAAAATGATGAGCTCATGGAATTTGAGTCACTGACTTAAAGGCACATCCATTTCCAGGAAAGGAGGTTATTGTTGATAATTTAATGAGAATGCAAATAATTTCTTTGATAATGCTGGGAGTTTTGTAGTATTAGCAAGCTGCTAGTGTGCTGTGAATTCTGTGTCATTATATTGAATTGGATTTTGGATGTGGCTTTATGGAGACAGTGCTGTTTTCTGAGTAATACCCCATTCAAACACCTCTGTCTGATGTATTGCGTTAATAGATCATCAGAATCAGTTGTCATTCCGGTGATTTATTAGTGTAATACATGAGAGTGAGACTTGCTGATGATGTATTTAGTACTCAGAAGATGGCAGTGTATGAAGAAGAAGAAAACCCAGTGAGGAAGCCTTTATAATAATATGATAAAGCCTGCCAATTTACAGAAATTTGAAAGCTTAGGTGGTTGCTATGTTAGTGTTTCTAGGTTGAACCCACTTTTAGGATGCTGCCCAGCGACAGCATTATCCTTGTTCTAAATAACTCCACTGGTGAGCTGAATATATATATATATATATATATATATATATATATATATACATATACACACACATATGTATATACATAGATATATATGTGAGCTGAATACACACACACACACACACACACACACATATATATATATATTCATATATGTGTGATTACCATGAAATATTTTAGAATATGTCAGTAGCTACATTTGTCAGAAAACATGTATAAATACTGCTGGCTTCTGGGGAAAAAAAGACAATCTCTATTAAGCAGGATTTTCCAGTATAATACTCAAATATATTATTGTAATAGCCATTTTCCAACAGCTGGCTTGTGCCAAAAGGAAGCCTATGCCAGTGAGACTATGAGCACACTTCTGACAATAGCCAGAGTGGCAGAGATTTTAAGTAAAACATTAAACTTAGGTCCCACTGTCATTCATTTTCTGCTAATAGAGCTTGCAACACCTACTATAAATGTAGATGAATTAGAGGCTCCCAGCGACCTCTATCTACCTCCTGCTGGGCTTTTTCTAAAAGGGTAAAAGACAGACTTTTAAATGTTTATAACATAAGACTAAAAAGGCTTTTTTATGCAACGAAATAGCAGTTGCTGTTCACCTCCTTACAGCAGCTGATTGCATCATAAATAAAACAGTAGGGCCAGTCGTCCTGCTGTGGTGTGGATATATTCACAAAGAGGCCAAAAGGCATTGGCATAGGGATCATGACTGTCTTACCCAGGATTCTGGCCTGTAGATGCAATGCAGTGAGGTCTGCTTGTGCAATGTAGAAACCAACCATGGGGGAAGACAGAATTAGAGGCAATCGTGTGTGTACCATGTGTTTTTGCTTGGAAATACAGTATTAGAACATTGTTTAAGGTGGTATTCTGATACCCAAGCCTGGAATGCATTGAAGTAATGAAGAGAAAAAGTTAAAAAAGCAGTGGAGGAAATTGCCCACTCCTTTCTTTTTTGTTCTCAATAAAGCTGGTGGGGACTTTCTTACTATGTCTTGATTACAGATGGGTTTGGGGTATGAGAAGAATTCCACAAAAACAAGTAGAATGCTCTTTTATTAAGCAAGATTTCTACTTTCTCATGTATTTTTATATTCCAACTATCAATAATCACTCCCTTAAAATTTGTGACTAAGTCACTTTGTGATCCATGAGAAACAAATCAAATAGAATCCCTGGACTCTTCTAACCACTCTGTATTGTCTAAAGTCATAGAAACTGTCACAGAAAAATTCTAATCCCCTCCTTCTTATCACAGACTATCCTGAAATGCTTATAGCTAACTTTATAAAAATATCTAATGTAATGACCGGTAAAATTTGAGTCCTCTAAAATGGCAACTATCCTTTTGAGCTACAAACACCCAGACTCACTATACTTCCGATGTGTTAGACACATTGGCGATCAATGAGTAACTATTCTCAACTGATAGTTTGCTTCACATCTATCAGGTAAGTCTTCAGTGACAGACACAAACAGAGCATAGAGAAACCAGTAAAATTGTCAAATTATGCACTGTGAGTGCTGTGTCAAAAGAATTCACGGAAGTACTCTCAATGATTACTCCTACATAGGCAACAACTTTTATGATAGGATGTGGTTTTTCACATTCAATGGGAGTGCTTTTGTAGTGCATTCAAATATATTTTCACAGAACCTCTTACGTGTACCCAAAACTCACCAGCATGAAACATACTTAATTATTTGTCTAGAGAATTTAAAAGGGGGTTGGAGGGAGTATGAGGAACATCAGGAAGGGACCCTGAGGAGAGAGTTTGTTCATTAGTTGATAAGCTTTGCACATCTTCAAGGGTAGAATCTTCTCTAATAAGATCAATGCACACAAGAGGGCACTTACCCCTGCACAAGTTCATCAGTGGGGTCGACTAACTCATAAGAAAAAAATGACTTTGCATGGAATATATAAAAGATGAAGGAAGCCTGACCAATACAGATGTAGATGCTCACAGCCAACCTTCATACTAATCATGGGGACACCAAAGAAAGAGCTAAGTAAGGGAAGGACTGAAGGAGATGAAGGGGTTTACAAGCCCATAGAAAGAATAACAGTACCAAAAAACCATACCCCCCAGAGCTCCCAGAGACTAAACCACCAGATGACCCAGTACAGGGAAATGCTTGGGCGGTGAGGTGGGAGTAGGTAAGTATTCTTAGAGGTAGAGAATGGAATAGAGGGTTTGTGGAGGGAAACCTGAAAGAGGGACAACATTTGAAATGTAAATAAAGAAAATAACCAATAATTAAAAAAAGATGAAGTCAGTATTTGTTATATTTATCCATCTCTGTAGAGAATGCACACTATGATGTTCCTAATATTTTAAACTACAGGGGTAGAAATACTAAACAAAAATGCCTAGAAGCTTCCTGCTTTTAGTGGGACACAGAGAACATTGAGACTACCCCTCCTCACCACTTCCCTTTGTGAAGCCATTTCCTTCCCTTATTTCTTCCCAGTCTCTCTCCCATTCTCTCTTCTGTCCTTCCTTTGCTTCTTTTCCATAGTTTTCATTCTCCTTCATTTTCTGTAACAAATTTATAGAAAAAAAGAGAAGAAAACTTTTAAACAACATTGGAGTAGGAGGGTTGTAGAGCCAGAAAGATGCAATGCCTCTTCTGACTAACTGTGAAATCACTTTCTATAGATTTTGAAGTACTCTGCAGTGCTTTACTATTACTATACAATATTGTATTCCATAATGAGGGGATGTATCTATGATGCCTTAATTACAGTGATTGAAATGCCAAGATAAATATTGAAAATAATTTTCAGAGGCTGGAGAGATGGCTCAGTCATTAAGGTCGCTGGCTGCTCTTTCAGCAGTCACATGATGGTTCGCAATTGTCTGTGACTCCATTCCCAGGATATCCTATACTTTCTTCTGAAATCATCTGTCAATTTGCATCCATTTGGCGCATAGACATGCATCCTGACAAAACATCCTATACATAGAATGAATGCTAAGTAAATGTATCACTGAAAAATTATTATTCTGAGTGTTTTAAATTTGGAGCTCTGCCAACCTGCTTTTGCATGATTGTGTGATGGCAGCTTGGGCAGCTTATGTCACCACCTGCAGCTGCCAGGTGCAGTGTATTTTGCTACTAGTTGCATAGCAACACATGTACTCTTTTATTTTTATTAGGTATTTTCTTTATTTACATTTCAAATATTATCCCCATTCCTAGTTTCCCCTCTGAAAACCCCCATCCACACCTCCCTCCTACCTGTCACCAACCCACCCTTCCTGCTTCTGTTTCCTGGGCCTGGCATTCCCCTACACTGGGGCAAAGAACCTTCACAGGACCAAGAGCCTCCTCTCCCATTGACAACAGACAAGGCCATCCTCTACTACATATGCAGCTAGAGCCATGAATCCCACCATGTGTACGATTTGAGTGGTGGTTTAGTCCCTGGGAGCTCTGAGGGTACTAGTTTGTTCCTCCTTTTGGGCTGCAAATCCCTTTAACTCCTTGAGTCCTTTCTCTAGCTCCTTCATTGGGGATCCTGTTCTCAGTGCAATGGTTGTCTGTGAGCATCCACCTCTGTATTTGTCAGGCACTGGCAGAGCCTCTCAGGAGAGAGCTATAACAGGCATCTGTCAGCAAGCACTTGTTGGCATCCACAATAGTGTCTGGGTTTGGTGACTGTATATGGGATGAATCCCCAGGTGGGGTAGGCACTGGATGATCATCCCTTCAGTCTCTGCTCCATACTTCATCTCTGTAACTCCTTCCACGGATATTTTGTTCTCTTTTCTGACAAAGACTGAAGTATCATCCACACTTTGGTCTTCCTTCTTCTTGAGTTTAATGTGGTTTGTGAATTATATTTTGGGTATTCCAAGCTTCTGGGCTAATATCCATTTATCACTGAGTGCATACCATTTGTGTTTTTTTGTGATTGGATTACCTCACTCAGGATGATATTTTCTAGTTCCATCCATTTGCCTATGAGTTTCATGAATTCATTGTTTTTAATAGCTGAGTGGTACTCACATTTTCTGTATCCATTTCTCTGTTGAGGGACATCTGGGTTGTTTCCACCTTCTGTCTATTATAAATAAGGCACATGCACTCTTTAAAAGATGTTTGTGGACATCAAATCTTGTGCCCCCCTCTCTCTCTCTCTCTCTCTCTCTCTCTCTCTCTCTCTCTCTCTCTCTCTCTCTCACACACACACACACACACACACACACACATACACGTACTGTGCTACAAATGGAATCTTAAATTATCAGTTGCAAAATTAGCTGTTAAAAAAAAGTAAGACAACAAACAATGGAGCTTTTATGTGATTTTTTATAACTGCATGGAACTAGTCACTCTGGCAATAATTGTTTGTGCTTCATTAACATGCCAAATTGCTTTACAGGTTCACCTGTGCACAAAAGAAGGCATTTTTGATGAGAACTGTGCCTTGTTTAATGTTAGACATCATTGTATTTGCTTTCCTAATGTAACAATTCTAATTAGTACCTAGCACTCATCCTGAGATATTCAGCTTGAACACTCTGAAGGTGACAATCGAGTCAAAATTTCATAGTATTCTTTGTCAGTACCTGTCAAAATATAGCTAAGCCTTTAGGAGTTGTGATCTAAATACTGAAAAAAAGTGAATAGTCCAGAAATAGTATGTCCTAGGTAATTTTCAAAAAATAAAATTGCACCTTATTCCTCACTTAGTGCTTTCCTGTTAAATATGACCCTGGTAAAGCTATGCCTGTCCAATAATCTCATCACATCGTTTTATCATCTGACCTATTTCATGTGCCTGGTTCATTCTATTTCATAGTGCAGCTACAGGAGTGGATTAATCTCAAATTTTCAAGTCAGTTAGTATGCATGCATATACATATGCTTTGAAGAGATGAGAAGTGGGTCATATTAAAATGTGGAATTTCTTTTCTTAACATGCACTGAACAAATGATTTTCATATGTTAGACCATATCACTTCAGTCATACTGAGATTCACAATTTAATATGGGCTACTTAGGGGAGAATGCAGGTTCAGAGTAGATGGAAGACTTCTCAGTGGTGGCTGAAGCCTCCCTTTAGGGCTAAAAGGAACAGTCATAGGACTGCAAAGGGCGAGACTGATCATGAGCCAATTCCATTCCTGGGCCATCCGAAAGAGAGCAAACATAGTGCTTGTTACTCAAGAATAAGTAACATCTAGGTTGTTTCCAGCCTTTGGGTATCACAACTTAGATGTCCCACTACAGAGGGATGGATACAGAAACTGTGCTTCACTTACACAATAGAATACTACTCCGCTATTAAGAAAGAGGACATCCTGAGCTTTGCAGGCAAATGGATGGAACTAGAAAATATCATCCTGAGTGAGGTAACTCAGACACAAAGGGAAGTATATCGGATGTACTCACTAATAAGTGGATATTAGAAAATACAGTACAGAATACATAATATACTGTCCACAGAATTTAAAAAGGTCAACAAGCTGAAGTGCCCAAGTGAGGATGCCTCAGTTCCACTTGGGAGAGTGAGAAAGCAATCACAAGTGGGCAGGGAGGGGGAGAGAGAACTGGGGGGAAAGTGGATAGGAAGGGTGGAGTGGTGGGAAGAGGGGAACTTGATTTGGTACTGGGTGAGGGAAAAGGATTGAAGCCCCGAGGGCCCGCAGAAAGCCGGGAAACAGGCAACTTCAGGAAATAGGAAGTTGGGGGAACCCTTCAGAATGTACCAGAGACCTAGGAGGTAAGAGACTCTCAGTAATCAAAGGGAGGGACCTTAGATGAAAAGTCCCAACAGTAGGGCGAGGGAACTTATAGAGCCTACCTCCAGCAGGAAGACAGGGCATCAAGTGAGGGATGGGGTGGCCATCCCACAGTCACATCTCTGACCCATAATTGTTCCTGTCTGAGAGAATGACAAGGAAGGAAATGGAGAGGAATCTGAGGGAAAAAAAGGTCCAGTGACAGGCCTAAAGTGTGATCCAGCTCAAGGGGAGGTCCCAAGGCCTGACACTATTACTGAGGCTATGGAGAGCTCACAAAAAGGGACCTAGCATGACTGCCCTCCAAAAGACCCAACAAGCAGCTGAAAGAGTCAGATGCAGATATTTGCACCCAACCAATGGACAGAAGCAGCTGACCTCTGTTGTTGAATTAGGGAAGGCTGAAAGAAGCTGAGGAGAAGGGCGATCCTGTAGGAGGACCAGAAGTCTCAATTGATCTGGAACCCCTGAGATCTCTCAAACACTTGACCACCAACCAGGCAGCATACACCAGCTGATATGAGGCCCCCAATACACTTACAGTAGAGGACTTCTGGATCTCTGTTCATTCAGAGATGTTGCACCTAACCCTCAGGAGACTGGAGGCCCCAGGGAGTTTAAAGGTGAGGTGGGGTGGAGGCATCCATGTGAGGAAAAAATAAAAAATTAAAAAAAAAAAAAGAAGTGACATAAACTTAAGCTTTTACCTCCAATTGACCTACTGAGAACTAAATCATCATCTAGCAGCATTGTTGTATTTATGTTTTGCTGCTAAAATAAAACTAATGTATTTTCCCAAACAACTTAATTTGTCTAAAATTTGATAAGTTTTACTTTGTGAAATGTGGTAAAGGTAGTAATGTTCTTAATTTCGAAGGAGCTGATCAGTTGTAAACAACCTATTACTAATTCATAGAAGTATTGCTTTAGTAGATTTTTATGAAATGTGAATGGCATATATCAGTATCACTTAGCATCAAAATAATGGAAAAATAACTTATTTTCATTATTATAACACCACTCTATGTTGTTCAAATATTGGGATGTGGGGTACACTTTGAGAAAAACTTTAAAAATTATCTCTGTGTTTTGATGACATCCATTGGACTATGATATTATATTCCTGAATTCTAGTGTCTGAGACATCTGGATATCAGCAGTTTAAGGCCAGCTTCATTTTTAAGTGACTTCCAGATTGGTCTGAGTTTTATGAGAGAACATCAATAGAAAAAAAATTAAAATTTACTCTTATTCTTACTCACTTGTGACCTGGAAGTATACAAGTTAAATTTCCACAAGAGAAAGTTACTGGTTGATTCTGTCTTTATAATATACTTATAAAACATTTTTATTTAGTAAAGTCTATATGAATATTTGACAAATCCCACCTTTCCATGTTCTTGTCTCACATAGTGAATATATTTTCTTTTAATGAAATTTTATTTAACTTCTTTTTATACAATGTATTTCTAGTCCTCCAACTCCTCCCAGAGCCTACCCATTTCCTCCCTACTTACCCAACTTTAGACTTGCTCTCTAAAAAAGTAATAATCAAATGAAGAGAAAACCAATAAGACAAAAAATAAAATAAAACTATACACATATATACATTGGTGTTTGTTTTATTTTGGACAACTACTCCTGAGTATGAAAACTGCCCTAGAATGTGATTAATATTCACATTCCATTCCATTGGGAAAAAAAAAGTAATTTCCCCCTCACAACAGGTATCAAATGCAAATAATGTCTTCCTTAGCGGTGGGGATTTATGTACACTCCCTCTTCCTTCTAAGTATTTGTTTGTTAGTTTGTTTGTTTTTTCTGTTTTGAACGTGTGTAAAGCTCCCTGTGATCTCACAATCTTATGAAGAATGGTTGCAAGAGCCAGAGGCAGGGAATGACTCCAAAGAAACAGCCATCCAGGCACAATAGGATTGATACTATATGAACTTACAAATACTATAACAGGACAAGATATTTTTAAATGATTTTCTTTCAAATTAGTCAAATGATATTTTACTGAAGCAAAATCAATCAATTTGTAGTTAAAACGTGGAGCTCCAATACAAGATGAAAATTTCTGTAATTTTATAATTTTGAACAACAGAGAACTTGAAATGAACAAACAAATGAGTTATTTAAACTGCATATTTTACACAAAGAAGGAGAAAGCAAATACTTTGATAGACAACATAGTTGCAAATGAATATAGTTTTCATGTTCATTTTTTTTCTTTGAATATTCAATCTGTCACTCATCCAAGATAATTGCTGAACCTAGCATTTTGGATATTTATCCAGCTTCTACCTGAAAATTCAATGAAGAAACTTTTATGAGGACAACTTCCTAGTGCCTGCAGATCTGTCCATTTATCTCCAATCTATACTTTGATGCATAGGAAAACATTTTTTAAAAAGGATCTAAAATTTTGACATGTTATTCAACAATGTCATAAATCAGTTTTCATCAAGAAAAACTCTTCCTATCATAAGAAATGCTTTTAAAACCCTTTATTCCTGTTTTTCTTTTTTTAATATTCTTAAAAGATACTGGCCATGGTAATTATATATCTACCATCTCTGCTGGTGCTAATGTAAATGCTGTGTTGAGCACAAAGTTCTGAACTAAGACTGATACATTGTCAGTCTTGACCCAGAAGTAGTTAACAAAATCTTAAAGGGAACATACAACTAACAACTATGTTGCTTAATTACAATTGTGTTCAGTAGGCCTTCCTCTGCTACATATGCAGCTGGAGCCATGAGTCTCATCAAGTGTACTCTTTGGTTGGTGGTTTAGTCCCTGAGAGCTCTGGGTTACTAGTTAGTTCATATTGTTGTTCATCCTAAGGGGCTGTCAACCCCTTCAGATCCTTGGTTCCTTTCTCTAGCTCCTTCATTGGGGACCCTGTACTCAGTCCAATGGATGGCTGTGAGCCTCTACTTCTCTATTAGTCAGGCACTGTCAGAGACTCTCAGGAGACAGCTATAACAGGCTCTTGTCAACCAGAGACTATTTTGGGCCAAGAGAGTTCAGACTTTGATCCATAGCAGTCCACAGAAATCTTAAGAAATTCATATTAAATTCATATCTGAGTCAGATATGTTTGGAAACATCTCTTTAAATGTAATCATAAAGCTTACATTCTACAAAATGTTAAATCTCTAATGCCTATGATATGCCTTTGGAGTTTTGGCCTTCTTCATACCAATGTCCCCCCTTTCTTCAGGCTACTTTATCCATACAGGACATTTGGTGTTTTCCAGAAGGCCAAAGATTAATTTTCCTGTATTATTTATCTTCTCATATACTAAGACATTTAAACATAGGGCTGATTCTTTTTAAGTGTATTGTTCTTACACACTAACTTCTTTGGTTTTTACCCTGATGTCACCATATGGTAACACACTGAGAGTAGGATTTGTATGATGGAAAATTTTCATTTTCTGAATAGTCCACAGAAGATACATGACATTCTAACACTGCTCTCATGTTCTTCATGCTTTCAATACTCAGACTTTATCCTTACCTAAATCCAAGTGATGTTTATGTTGGCATCTGTGGGTTTGCAAAGAAGCAAAACAGCAAAGGAAAAGAATGAATTCATCCATCTGTGTGGTGACAAAGAGAAAGAGAGACACTTTACAGTTTTCATTGTCAGTGAAGGCTTGTTCTACATAGTTCTTAGCACAAACATGAAGATTCACTCCCCATAGTGAATTTAACATGTGTCTTTCCTTGAATTAAGGTAACAGTGTTAAAAAGCAGAATGTGGATACCGTGTGTGTTCTTTTGTGATTGGGTTCCCTCACTCACGATGATGTTCTCCAGATCCATCCATTTCCCTAAGAATTTCATAAATTCATTGTTTTTAATAGCTGAGTAGTACTCCATTGTGTAAATTACCACAATTTCTGTATCCATTCCTCTGTTGAGGGACATCTGGATTGTTTTCAGTTTCTGGCTATTATAAATAAGGCTGCTATGAACATAGTGGAGCATGTGTCCTTATTACAAGTTGGCGCATCTTCTGGGTATATGCCCAGGAGTGATAAGTGGTTATTAGCCCAGAAGTTCGGAATACAGGAAGAACAACCCACAAACCACAAGAAACTCAAGAAGAAGGAAGACCAAAATGTGGACATTTCATTCCTTTTTAAAAGGGAAGAACAAAATACCCATGGAAGGAGTTGCAGAGACTAACTATGGAGCAGAGACTGAAGGAAGGACAAACCAGCCTGATATAGTTGTCTCCTGAGAGGCTCTGACAGTACCTGACTAATACAGAAGTAGAGGCTCACAGCCATTCATTGAACTGAGTACAGGGTCCCCAATGAAGGAGTTAGAGAAAGGACCAAAGGAGCTGAAGGGTTTGCAGCCCCTTAGGACGAACAAAAATATGAACTAACTAGTACCCTCAGAGCTCCCAGGGACTCAACCACCAACCAAGGAGTACACATGGTGGGACTGATTGCTCTGGCAGCATGTGTACAACAGAGGATTGCAAAGTAGATCATCAATGGGAGGAGAGGTCCTTGGCCCTGTGAAGGTTCTATGCCCCAGTATAGGGGAATGCCAGGGCCAATAAGTGGGAGATAGTGGGGTGGCAAGCAGGGGGAGGAGAGAGGCAACAGGGGTTTGTTCTTGTTTTTTTGTTTGTTTGTTTGTTTGTTTGTTTTTCTTTTTTTTAGGGGAAACTGGGAAAGGAGAAATCATATGACATGTAAATAAAGAAAATATCTAATTAAAAAAAAGCAAAATGTGTTGGGGGTTGGCAAAGACATGGATTTTTTTTTAAACTCAAAAATCAAATACTCAATACAGACCCTTATTGGAAAACAAAAATAGTATGTCTACTACAGATCATTCTCCACATTCTATGGAAGACCTTTACAAAGGTAATCTGGCATAAAATCATATGTTTTTGTTCGCTTGTTCATAGCTAGGTTCATATAAATAACAAACTCGTGAATATATTGATAATGTATAAACTTTCAAAGTATAAGTCAAAAGAAGGAAATACAAATAGGTGAAATCTTTGATTTATTATTAAAATTGACTTACAGAACTATGAACTGTTTAGTTTATATACATGCCTAGAAGCACTCCTTGGCAAATTTTCCATCACAGAAACTTCTAATCCTTGAAGTTAAGAAAGTGACCCATCCTGTTCAGTCTCATCAAGAGAAAAACCACAAAAGAAAGCAACGGCCACAAAACACAACCAGCTCATATTTTCACTCATACATGAAGGCTAGCCATGGCGTGTATGTGTGTTTAAACAAATATCCATATTACATGTGGATATAGAATAATATGTAAGAAGGAAATCAAGAAGAGGTTAATATTAGATGATGAGAAAAAATTGAATACAGTTTAAAATACTTGACCTTTAAAAGTGATGCAGTTGGTTTTTTATAATAGCAACTCTATCATGGAATTTTCAGTTTTCAGTAATGACTAAGTGCATAAAAATCTATTTGATGATGAACGTATAAAATCTAAGGTCTGCATTAATATAAAAATATGAAGTCTAAGCTCTATTGTTTCAAAAAGGTTATCCTCGTTCTATAGAAGTGAATTGAGATATATAGATGTTTAGCCTGGTTAATTTGTGAATCATTCTTTGCTTTGAAATTTCTTTTTAATTTAATAATTTATTTTTAATTAACTAATTAAGTTTTCTTTTGTATATTACATCCCTACTACAACTTCCCCTCCCTCCTTACCTCCAAGTTCACCCCTACCCCACTTTCCCTCTCCCCCAGATCCACTCCTCCTCTTTTCCAAATAACCACCACCAACAACATCAACAAAGAATAGGTCTCCTAGTGATACCAACCAAACATGGCATAACAATTTAGAATAAGAATAGGCAATACTCATGTTCTATTGCCTATTCTTATTCTAAATTGTTATGCCATGTTTGGTTGGTATCTTACAGAAAGAACATAGTACTTATTTAGCTTGTTAACTTCATTAACTAGCCCTGAAAGGAAAGAGGTGATAAAAAAATAATGTCTTCTTTCCAATTATTAAAGAGACTTGTATTTTCAAAAAAAAAAAAAAAGAATAGGCAATACTCTTAAATCAAGGCTAGATAAGGCAACCCAGTAGGAGTAAAAGGTCCCAAAGGCAGGCAAAAAGATCAGAGACATTTCCCACTCCCACTCTTAGGAGTCCCACAAGATCACCAAGCTACACAACTATAATAGATATGCAGAAGACCTACATCAGAACCACATAGGCTCTCTGATTATCAGTTCAATCTCTGTGAGTCTCTATGTGTCCTGGTTAGTGGACTCTGTGAGCCTTGTTCTTGTGGTGTCCTTGACCCTTCTGGATCATGCAATCCTTCCACCCCATTTTCTGTGTGATTCCCCATTTGATTCCATTAATTCAAAGTTTTAATGAAAAGAAGAAAAAGGATGAGGATGAGGAGGAAGAGGAGGGGGGAAAGAACAGGGAGAGTGAGGGAGAGGTATGACGAACCATCCTGGCTCCATAATATGTGTAATATGGAGGTAGGCTGGCTCATCTTCTTCTTTTAATCAAATATCAATAACTGAATAAACAACAGTGTATTGTCACAGTTTTAGCACATATGATGTAAGATTAGGGTCCTTTTAATTTCCTCTGTGAAGTCCCTAAAGAAAGATATATTCCATTCTTCTGTCCTACTAATCACTTCCTGGTTATTTTGGGTATTGCTTGTTATTGTTTATGATTTGGCCTTGTTATGACAGAATAATTGGTACATCTTAAAAGAGAAAGACTTAGTTTAGCTTACAGTTTCAAGAGTTCCACTCTCTCCTCTGATTCCACTGATTGGGCCCATGGTAATGTAGAGTTTCTTGGTGAGAGGAACCTTAGAGAGGCTATTATTTCATTGGAGACAAAATGCTGAGGGATGGAAACATGAGGTGAGTATGACCTACAAGTCCACACTATCTTTAACATATTCTTCCAGAAAACCTTTACCTGATGAAATTTCAATTATTTTTCAAATCACTCAGCAGCAGCCAGGAATGGTGGTGGAGTGCTCATTTATGCCCATTCATCAGGAAGCAGATGCATGGAGATCTATGTGAGCTTGAGAGCATGCTAGTCTATACTGTGAGTGCAAGTCCAGCTACGACTTCAAATTAGGACACTATCTCAGTTACCAATTAAGGAAACAAACCAAACAAAAACATAGACACCACTACCACTGAGGATCATGTGTACAAACATGATACTCTGAGGATCATGAACATAAACCAACCTTAGCACCTCATTTCTAGATGTATCACCAGATCTTTGCTTTGATAGTCATATAGAAAAACATCATATTTCAAAATAACATATATTTGGTCACTATTAAGGTACATAGAAATTGGGATATAACATACATCTTAAGGAAATGCAATTCAACTTATGGTAGTTGTCATTCTTAATTTTGAATTGGATGGAAAAGTTCTGTAGAATATAATATATGACAGTTGTATGGTCCAATAATAAAGTTGTTATGGGTTTAACATTTTGTTGTAATTATTTGGCTTATGGGTATTTCTTTAATACTGTTGTAATAGCAGTAGAACATATTTACTTTTCTTAGGCAGGGTCATTAATATTATATTATTTAGTTTAAGGGAATTAATATCATACAAGAAATTGTATTTAAAATTTTTTAGAGAAATATACTTCTCAAAAATCTGCATGATTGGATGTTTAAGTTAGGGTTTCTATTGCTGTGAAGGGACACCATGATCAAGGCAAATCTTATAAAGGGCACCATTTAATTGGGGCTGGCTTCCAGCTTAAGAGGTTCAGTCCATTATGATCATGGCAGAAGCATGGTAGAGTCCAGGCAGGGATGGTGCTGGAGATGCTGAGAGTTCTACATCTTGTTCCAAAGGCGAACATGAGAAGACTGTCATCCTCAGGAGGCTAGGTGGAAGCTCTCTTTGTTCGCCACCACAGTGACATACTTCCTCCAGCAAGGCCACACCTACTTAGAGTGACACTCACTGGGCCAAGCATATTCAGACCACCATATTGGATAGCGATGACTTTTATCCAGCATAATTTAATTGACATATTTTTTAAAGAAAAATAGTAATAGTTACTGTAAAATATGGTTACTATCATCTTATGATTAAAGTTAATTTGTTTTAACCACGTAAGTTTCCTACCCCTATATCTGGTATGCTACTTAAATAAAATAGTAGCTTCATTTTAATATACTGAGAACTAACTTTTTACTTTATTTATTTTCAAAGAATTCTTTAAGCATCATTTATTGAATTGATTAGAAGAGTATATTAAGAATAAAATAGAAGAGTTATCCCAGTGAATATTATGAACAGTCACTGTTCAATATAACTAAACATTATAAATAACTGGTACCTTTTAAGGGCTGATAGAGAGGGTAAAAGGCCATCATATACATGAAGATACTCTCAAAATTGACTTCTGGCCTCCATATGCATGCACAAATGTAAACAATATACAACACAGAATATATAACTCAAAATCTCAACACAAACACACATCACACACATACACACATACACATACATGCACACACACACATGCACACACACATATACACACACATTTCAATTAATTTCCAACCCACCTTACAGTACTTGCTTAAGAAGCTACATATTCCAGAGTATCTTTGTGATTTAGAAATAATTGAAGGATTCATGCAAGAATCATCATACATGCAAAATGTAACAGCAAATGGTGTTCTTACGTCATTTAGACTTTAGTGCAGAAACCTTCATTATTGTCTAAAAGGGCGGCAACCATTTCACTTCGCCTCTCATGTTTTGATCTCTACTTAATGTTAAATGTTATTAACAAAGAGTCATAAAGAAAGGTAATTTTCTCAATAAAATGTAGCCTCTTTTATTTCAGTTTATCTTCATTTTCCTCTGTCTTTTGTGGTACCAATTTATTTTATCTGGTCAAAATAAGCAAAATTTTCAGTTTGGCTACAACATGGAGACCAAGTATATGTGTAGGAAATCTGAGTTAGTGTGACTAAAACCTTCATAAGCTTTCCAAACAGGTCAAACTTCAAGTTTTCTGTATATTCTTCTTGAGTAGTGACTGCATTAATTGTTAATCTTTTCTTTGGTTTTGACAGTTGTAACAAAATTAGTTTCCTCTCTTGGTTACAGTCTTTCTGCATATATTGATTTTCATCTGGTAGCTATGTGCCTTGGGAGGTGTTTATGGTTTGAATAAAAGAAAACAGTTTGCTTGGCTATTTTTATGTATGTTAACCTGTGTAGAGGTAACTATTATAAATGAAAAGTCACTAAACTCAACACTTTGTTCAAGTGAATGTAGTTATATGACCATATGTACAAAGTGAAATTTCTAAAATGAATAGTCTAAACACTTGTGACTTTCTTTCCTGGTGCTGCAAAAGCATGGTTGACTTTATTGATTGTCTAGTCTCTAATGGTGCCGTAGAATATTGAAAGAAAAAGCAGAAATGCAGAAGTGTTATTGGAATGTCTCATACACAAAGAAGCAGAAAGTTTACTAAGCAGGTGGTGTCCAAACGGTATCATTCTCATAACCACAAAAAGCAAATGCAATTTATCCCAGGCAGGGATGTGCTAGAGGGGTTTGATGTAGAAAACATAGGGAAGTAGATTTAATAATTTCTAATTTCCAACTAGAAAAATCTAGAGGATTCCCCAGCTGCAAACACTAAGACAGAGAGGATGAAACCCATCTACTGGGAATAGCTCCTAAAAGGACAAATCAATGATGGTGTTGCTTAAGCTCATTCTGAAGCAGTTTTTTAAAAACATTTCTGAAGCATCTTTTATTAATATTTAAATTTTCCTTAGGTTAACATAATTTTAAATGTATTTTAGGACTGCCATTTGAGAGCAGGCAAGAAATTTGATGGAACTGGAGATGGTTTAGCCATTAAGAGTAGCCACTATTTTGTCGAAGACATGGTTCTGTTCCCAGCAACAAACACAAAACTGATGGTAACTCTAGCTACAGGGGATTCCACATCCTCTTCTATCTTTCTCATGTACTGATACTCAGGTATACATTCTCTGCCACATGCAATTAAAATACTAAAATAAACTTTAAAAAATAAAATTGAAAGTATTTATAATTCCTAGAGTTTCTTCTGCTTATAGTCCACCTATCCTTTTATCCTTCCATCTGAAATTTTATATTTATAGTCCCAATATGGTATCAAATAATAATATTTTTCAAAAGATGAAGAAACTATGAGATAAAGGCAAACAGAGAACTGTAGTCAATATTTAGGATGTGATCAATTAGCTTATTTAGGTTATTGTTGAGATACATAGCAAGTGATCCTAGAAGTAATAGGGATCTTCATCCTGTAGCCTAAAACAAGAAATATCTGAATTTTTCTGGTACATACAACTATCTAAACATAACAATATAAAAAACAAAATATAACATAATCCATGGCAAAAATTCTTATGGTACAAGAGTTACTTAACAAATACATTCCTTTCTCATTGACAGAAATAAAGAAATGATCATTTTATTCCCTTTCAGTTGTGAGATAAAATTAAGACACCTCGATCATATGCTGTTAAAAGTAGTTTTAAAAACACAGTCCTGCTAATGTAGGATGCTTTATATTGTCTCAGATAACAAACATTCCTGATTTGTAATGAGAAAAATAACATTGCTTGCCTGATGATCTTTTCATGAATTTCTATAGATGATCTACCTTAACTCTCTCTCTTAATCTCCTTTTTTCCTCTCTCTCTCTAGGGAGCCATTCTGCTAAAAGACCTACTTCTTCAAGAGAAATAATTACATTTAACAAAAGACAACGACTAATGCTATTACTATGAATGTCTTCGTACATTGACAACTAGAAAATCATGGCAGATAGATTTATAAACACTATTGCTTTGCGCTGTAGGATGCTTGCAATTTGGTCACGATCTACATTTCATTTCTGTCCTTATGCTGAGATCTCACTTGCATTTTTTCAGTGTATCTTTAGAAGCTATTTTATACAAAAGAATTGCATTAATAGTGGCTTGGTCTGTCTTTAAACTTCACTCAAATTTCCTAATTGCTACAGATGGGTAAAGAGGTAGTTTGTACCATAGATAAATAGAAATAATAGCACTGTGTGATAAGTTTTGCTGCTCTACTGAAAATTATGCTTTACAACATGTAAGAAGGAAGCTCTAAATGAGTTTCTAGACTACCTTATGGGGCTTTTACACACACACACACACACACACACACACACACCTACACACACACACACACACACCTACACACACACACCTACACACACACACACACACACCTACACACACACACACACACACACAAACCTACACACACACACACACACACCTACACACACACACACACCTACACACACACACACACACACACACAACTTACAGTGCGCTCACTTTATTTTTACATTAAAATATTAAGTTATTTTCCTATATTTTTAAAATTCTGCTATGACTAATGTATATGTATGTTCAGAAGCATGCTTGAATCAATAATGTATTTCACAGCTAGATTTTATGTTCAAACATCTTGATAAATGATTAAATTTTGAACATATATATTTTTCTGTTTCAAGAAGTTTGAAAACACTACTAGTCAGTTGAAACTTAATAAAAATATTAGTAAAATACAGCTTTATTTCTAAATAGAACACACCTAGCACACATGAATTATCTATGGTAGTTTTAAATAGTGCATAAGATCTATCACTGTGAAAAACAAATCCAGATTGGCAAAACATACTCTAATAACAAATCTAAATTCAATTTGTTTACTGTAAGCTATATAAAAGTCTATATCCTTCATATTTTAGACGTGGATTCTTTAAATGGCTCTATGGGGAATTGTATAGCAAATTGTTGTATTGACAGTCCTTGACTTTGTTTTCTCTTTTTTAAATAGTGGCTCTTGCTTCCTAAGCTGACTTAAAAGACTTACACAGTGAAAGGTGCCCCTAACTTCTTTTCTTCTTGCCTAACAATCTCAAGAGTGTAACACCACAGACTGGAGATTTAACATTTGTATGAAGCAAGTGCTCTACTGACTGCCCAGCCTCATTCTTTGACATTTTAAAACTTATTCTTATCTCATTTCATCCAAAAATGGGCATTGATTGTTCTCTAGAGATGATCCTCTTAATTGTTTATCTAATTCCAACTGGTAATCCTTGAAATCATATTCATATGGCAATACTAAATGAACTCAATACACTGAATTTTGATTTTATATACAATATATACACAATTGTATATTCATGTCTCCTCTCTCTCTCTCTCTCTCTCTCTCTCTCTCTCTCTCTCTCTCTCTC
>JADRCD010214157.1:1519-44369 GCA_019843815.1 Montemys delectorum | reverse complement strand
TCTCTCTCTCTCTCTCTCTCTCTCTCTCTCTCTCTCTCTCTCTCTCTGTGTGTGTGTGTGTACGTGTGTGTGTGTGTGTGTGTATGTGTTTGTGTGTGTAAAGCCAGCATTTAAAGACAAAGAGGCTGTGATATGAGAGGAAGCAAAGTGGGAATGGGAAATGTAGGCGGTTAGAGGGAGAAAAGGGAGGAGAGGAAATAAAATTATAAGTAAAAACAAAGGAAGGTAATTGAAGCACCCTCAAGGTTTCATATTTCTTAAAATTATATATCAATGCTAACGAGTCCCTAATACATTCAAAATGGTGTGTGAGGTGTTTAAGCATTTATCATGCCCACTTACTTCTGTTCCAAATTTGACAGAAACTTCAGTACTAATTATTACATTTGTGTTTAAACTTTTGTCAATCAACTGATTATAATTAAGTGGGGATGGAAGAGATGATTTCTGAGATAACTAAAAGATGGGAAATTACTTCTACTTTGAAAAATGATGTGACTTTTATAATGCAAGTGTTTAAGATTAACACTCCTAAAGAAAGGGACTGCGTAAACCCTGGTGGGACAGGCTCACATTAATAAGAAATCACCACTTAGTGCTTACTCCAGTTCAGTTCCTTTTCCTAGGTTATGTGAGAATCCTAAGTCCCAAAGAGTGAGCTAGATGTTGATTAAAACAGGGAGTATGAATTTGGTGCTGTCTAGTGTGCGCTGCCAGTATCTTGGGGTTAGGAATTGGGGAAGGTCCCTTGTTAATCCATATGAACCTCATAGGGAGTGCCCTGATTAGCCAAATTTGCTGGTGCAAGGGTCTTGTTTTGGCTTTATAGTTGCAAAAGCAGCTGACAGTGTGCTACAAAAGACCTGTGCAGTAATCGCCAGCTCCCTCTGTGCAAGACCAAAAGGCAAAGCTCTTTTGGTGAAGTCCCGAGGGCTTCATGCCTCAGAACACAAAGATTTTGCTGTTGGAATGATTTTAGAGAAATTTACAAGGAAAAGTTCATTATAAATTTCTCATACATTATGTCCCCTGAGAAACTTATCACTGTTTGTCAACTGCAACAGAAGGCATAATGCTTTTTTTATTAATAGGGTTCTTTTTTTTTCCAAAGGGATTGTTGTAAAATACCATGATTAATTGAAGATTTCTTTTTACTTCTGATTTGCCTGATTGACACAAGTAACCCTTATTAATTTCCCCAGATGCCTCAAGCAGCAGAAGCAAAGGAATACAGGATGATACATTATTTATTCGGATACTCAGTGGTCATTTCCATCTTCGTCATAAGTATTAATTTAATGAGGTCACATTACTATGCTACCCACCAACTCTGACATGGAGAGTGTTGATAAAACTCATTAAACTCTAGATTAAGCACACTTTCTCAGGTTCATGTTCAGATTTTTAAAATGGTATCTCCTGTTACATGTTGCTTTAAAAGTGAGATAACAAAATGATTACTTGATATACTCATAAAATTCAATGGAAAGTGCCATATTTTCAACTTTTTGTTGTTTAAAAGCAAATTGACCAACTCTATGAGGATTCTATTTTGTTCAATAGTTTTAATAACATAAAGTTTGCACTCACCACGCCATGGTGGCACATGCCTTTAATCCCAGCCCTTGGGAAGCAGAGGCAGGTGGATTCCTGAGTTTGAGGCCAGCCTGGTCTATAGAATGAGTTCCAGGACAGCCAGGGCTACACAGAGAAACCCTGTCTTGAAAAAACAAAAACAAAATTAAAAACAAAACAAACCAAAAAACAAACAAAAAAGTTTGCTCTGTGTGTGTTTCATAAAGCTTTATTTTTTCTTACCATCCCTCAAATGCTCCTCCAATCTAAATTTCATTTTTCCTCCCCCTTCCAACTTTATCCTCCTGTTCTCTCTGTCCCACCCAGACACAGTTCCAATCCACTCATAAAATGTATTTCTTCCTTCTTCCCATGTCCCTTCCTCTGTGTCTAACTTCTCTGCCTCTATACACTATAGATTGGTTATCATTTATTTAATAGCTAACATTCAGGTATAAGCATGTATTTGCCATATTTATCTTTCCGTCTCTGGGTTAACACACTCATATGACTTTTTCTACTTCTATTTGCCTGCAAAGTCTATGATTTTTTTTTAAGAGCTAAGTAATACTCCAGTATGTGAATGTACTACATTTTCTATTCATCTTTTTCTGTTGAGGTTTTTTTCAAACTTCCTGCCATCATGAACACAGTTGATCAGTTCTTGTGGAAGTTGGAAGTATCCTTTAGGTATATACCCAAGAATTTATAGCTGCATCTTGAGGTAAGTTGTGTTCCATTTTTCTGAGCAAATATCATATTAATTTTTTTTTTGGTGGCTATATAAGTTTGTATTCTATGAGCAATGGAGGAGTGTTGTTCCCCTTCCTTGGTCAACATCCTCTCCAGCATAAGCTGTCACTAGTGTCATTGATCTTAGTCATTCTAAAAGAAGTAAGATGGAATCTCAAAGTACTTTTGATTTGCATTTCATTGATGTCTGTGGATATTAAACATTTTTTATTTGATATTGATATTCTGTATTAAGAATTCTTTGTTTAGGTCTGTATCCCCATTTTTAATATGATTGTTTGGTGTGTTGATATCTAGTTTCTTGATTTCCTTATATATTTTGAATATTAGCCCTTGATCAGATGTAAATCTGGTAAAAATCTTTTTCTCATTTTGTAGTCTGTTTTGTCTGAATAATAGTGTTTGTCTTACTGAAGCTTTTCAGTTTTATAAAGTCTCGGTCATTATTAATTGCCATTTTTTATACATTTCAGCCTTACAATTCTCAGACAAAAAAAGTAGTTTTACCCAGTACACTTGCTAAACGTAGAACTAACTAGAAAGATATGTTGTTATTTTTAATGAAGTATTACTTACATTTTTTTTTATGTCCTAAATTCTAGAAGTGTTCTATAACCTCCACAAATCCACATTTGAGTTGCAATTTAAATATAGGTAATTTTTAAGTGAAGTTTTAAAATCTCACTGCAGTTATTCTATCTCTATCATCGAAAGTCACACCAGCATTACTGTGGGGTGTTTTTGTGTGTGGGGGAGAGGGGGCTTAGTTGAGATGGGCTAATGAAGTCCAGGCTTGTCTCAAACTTGCTATGTAGTAGATGATGATTTTCAATTTATGATCCTCCTTAAAGCAACTTCAAATCTTGAGATTACAGCCTGTAACATCATACCTAGTTCTGTGTAAAGCTTAGAATCAACGGTCTCCTGCATATGCGACAAGAATTTTTTCCACTGAGTTATAGTTCCAGCTCTATGATCTTCAACTTTTGAAGAATAATTTCTATGTGATGTACTTATCATATTCAACTTATGTGCAAAAACTTTGGTCTCAAATGCTTAACATCATCAATGATTACCTAATAACCTCATACTGTCTAGTACTGTTACACTCATTGGAAGAAAAAACCAGTTTGCATTTCAGAGGAAACTGGAATGTGGACTTTGATTTTTTTTTATTCTATTCTCCTGCTCTTGACACCTTCTGGGTAGATGTGAAGAAGTGTCCATTCATGGCAGTCAGAAAGACATGTGCATTGCAATGGAAGGATATGTATACTTGAGTTACTTGAAGAAGCATGATGACTCAAAGGCTTGGATGAATGACAGCCATTTATATCCCTGAAGAATTCCCTATGCAGCATACACGTACATGCTTTCCTTTTTAATTTTTTATTGTATACTCTTTATTTACATTTCAAATGTTATCCCCTTTCCTGGTTTCCCCTCTGCAACCTCCCTATCCCATCCCTTCACCCTGCTTCTATGAGGGTGTTCCTCCACCCACCCACCCACCCGCCCACTCCTGCTTTCCTGCCCTCGCACTGTCCTACACTGGGGGATCAAGCTTTCATAGGACCAAGGGCCTCTCCTCTTTGATGCCTGACAAGACCATCCTCTGCTACATACGTGGCTGGAGCCACTGGTTCCTCCATGTGTGCTTTTGGTTGATAGTTTAGTCCCTGGGAGCTCTGGGGATTCTGGTTTGTTGATATTGTAGTTCTTCCTATGGGCTTGCAAACCCCTACACTTCCTTCAGTTCTTTTTCTAACCCCTTCATTGCGGACCCCGTTCTTAGTCCAATAGTTGCCTGTGATCATCCACCTCTGTATTTGTCAGGCTCCAGCAAAGCCTCTCAGGAGACAGCTATATCAAACTCCTGTCAGCAAGCATTTCTTGGCATCCACAATAGTGTTTGGGTTAGGTGACTATATATGGAATGGATCCCCACGTGGGGCAGTCTCTGGATGGCCTTTCCTTCAGTGTCTGCTCCATACTTTGTCTCCATATTTCCTTCCTTGAGTATTTTGTTCGCCCTTCCGAGAAGGATCAAAGTATCCATTCTTTGATTTTTCCTCTTCCTGAGCTTCATGTGGCCTGTGAATTGTATCTTGGGTATTCTAGGCTTCTGGGCTAATATCCACTTATCAGTGAGCACATACCGTGTGTATTCTTTTGTGACTGGGTTACCTCACTCAGGATGATATTTTCTAGTTCTATTCATTTGCCTAAGAATTTCATGAAGTCATTGTTTTCAATAGCGAGTAGTATTCCATTGTGTAAATGTACCATATTTTCTCTATCCATTACTCTGTCGAAGGACATCTTGGTTCTTTCCAGCTTCTGGTTATTAGAAATAAGGCTGACATTCTTAAACAGTTAAACCACTCAAAGCTTCTTGCCCAACCTCCTGAGTTTGTATGCCTTCTTTTCCCTCCAGGAATGTTAACAGTTTGTATTTGGAGGGAGAGTCTCATGTGGATTTTTAAAGCTGTTCAGGTTTATGATAATGACAATCATTTCCAACTCCAGAGGACACCGATACTCTCTTTCACCTGTACACCACACACCTTTTAGAAATCTCAAAAAAAAAATAAATAAAAGAATACAGATGATCCCTCTGCTTTTCTAAAGGGTCAAAGAGGCAGATCCCACTCAACTCTTCATGTTGTAAAAGCTTGATGACATTGGTCTGTGCGCTTGGACACTGCTACCTTTGCACGTACTTCATTTGACACCTTCCTCTGAATCAGCTTTAAATGGGAGATTCGTGTTCATCCTTCCCAGGTGACTCCTTCACTCCTGGCATGTATTCCAGAGGACCCTGGATATCACTAGAGCACATAGTGTCATCACATTGCTGTAATTACTTAGAAGGATGACACTGACACTGAGATCCTCCAACACAAACAGGCATTCACATGTCCAATGTTCAAGAAGCTGCTCATCAAAGATAAAAGGAAAATCACACCGATTAATATATTTGTAATTTGTTAGTAACACTGTAATAAGGCCAGTACGAATTTAAAAAGGTTCACATATGATGGCAGTTTATAGAAAAGTTGATGAATGAGCCAGTAGCTTGTCCTTTCATTGTGCTATTAATTACTAGTATCTTTTAGCATAGGAAAAAATGGTACCACACTTCTTTGGATAAGTCAGATAGGAAAGAGAAAGTGCAGGGTACTAATCAGTAAATATTGACATGTTTAGGAGGGAAAGTGGGCCAGGCTTGGAGCTCTCAACTACACTGGAAAATCCACTGAGGCTTGACAAGGGAAATCCATGGTCTTTAACTCTTCAGGCCCTATGTTTTTATCTCTCTGTCTCTCTCTCTGTCTGTCTCTCTGTCTCTCTGTCTCTCTCTGTCTCTCTCTGTCTCTCTCTCTCTCTCTCTCTGTCTCTCTCTCTCTCTCTCTCTCTCTCTCTCTCTCTCTCTCTCTCTCTCTTTCTCTCAGGTCTACTAAATCTAATAGCAGCCTCCGCGTCATGTGCCTGCCTACTACTCTAGATTTATGCTCTCAAAATACTACAACTGTGTTTCTTGCTATTCTTATTTCTCTTTTTATTTCTTGTGTTTTTTTTTCCATATGAGTATGGGAGCTCATAGCATTGGGTAGAATGGGTGGAGTATGATCCACCTAGACCTAACTGTCCTCAACTCTTACCACACCCAAGTGCTTGGTTGTTTGGGATCTGAACTCTGAGTTTATTCTTGTACACTAGGCAGCTGACTCATGGAAACCCCTCTTTAGTCTACACATTTTCATTGTTAACCAGATACTTGAGTGTCCTTATATCAATACTTTATATTTTAATACCTTAAGACGTTCAACTTTTAAAACTATTGTAATTTCAAACTTTTGAGAAGTTAATTTCAAACTCTTAATGAAAAATCACAAATGGCAATAGCATTCATGTCTATCATTAAATGTCAATACATTCCAGCATATTTTTAAAAGGTAATTCAAAGATTTATGAATTTGTTAGAAGTAATAATTCTATATTTTAAATCTTGTGTAATTTAAGTGTATCGCACACATCCTGCAGAAAGTGAGGTAAGTTGTTGATGGCCTGCTTGAGGTCACAGAACAAAGACAAATTAAGTAATTGCAAGGTGCCCATCAGAAGAGCACCTAGCTAAGCAGTGTCCCCATGGCTATTTTGTCTTTCTAATTTTAACACACCAAAGTAGAACTTGCAGCACAGAAAGAATCTTCGTTTTCCCAATATTTTTCTTTGTTGTTGGAGATCTACAGTATTTTAAAGCTCTAGTTTCCAAAGTAATTTAGATAGTATGTGAAAAGTCTTACACTGACACTTGGACATATTAGAAACTTCCTGATGCAAAAAGAAAGAAAAAAAGAAGACAGGATCTTTTGCAGGTCATATTGACCTTGAATTTACTGTATAACCTAAGATAACCATGATCATCTAATTATCCCGTGCTTATCTCCCACATACAAAATTGTATCCCATCAAATCCAGTTTATGTCCTACTGAGGGTGAAATGCAATGTTCTGTCCTGATAGGTAAGCATTCCATCAATTTTGTCTCATTTCCAGACTCACATATATTTATACAGTACTACCTCTATAGGAAGTGTCCCATCAAAATCATCAAAACAGGAACACGATAAAATGAATAACATATTTATACATACTCATGTATAAAGTATACAGTTTATCTCATTTATTTAATTTATAGAAAAAGATAGAAAATCTTTCATGAAGATCCCTAACTTAAACAGCTATTTTTTACAAATCTTACAGGGAAATTAAATCCAACAATTTAAGTTATGTCTATTATTTTGTTTAAAGCCTAATGAATCTTAGATCAACATTGGTAAGAAAAATATCACTTATTCTATAAGTAAGAAAGAAACATTTGTGAAAATTAAATCAGTTCTGATGGATATCAGAATGTGACACTATTCATACTATAAATTATAAATTATTATTTGGCCTTTTCATCTCTCTTTCATGAGCATGGTTTCTTTTTTGTTTGAAATGAGCAATAATATTCAGAAAACAAATTAAGCTCTTTCCATGGAATTTCCTTCAATATCTTCCAGAGAAATGTTTCTTCTCTACAGATATATTACAGAGCAGATGTAGGACATTTATAAAATCTCTTAAAATGAAAAACATGCCACAAGAGCTTAAGTTAAAAACTGAACATTTTCATGTAATGTTACAACAGAGGCAAAACATTGAAGCCACTAGTCTTATTTATTTTCATATATATTAAGAGTGGGGTGTGAAGGTAACCCTACATTTACATATATGAATAGATGCTTAAGAATAACACATTATGATAAACCAGTAATTCATATACAATTCATAATTGTATTTAAATCCTTGCTTTAAGTCTCCTAAATCCTTGCTGCTTTACTAGAGTATTGAATGAATCTGTTAGGGAAAAAGATTAACCAAATGAAATTTCACATTGAATGTACTGTACCAACTGTTTGGTTGTTTTCCTCATTGGAAAGGTGGAGCTTTGGTGAACTTGGACAGGAACTGCAAAGATCATTGTCAGAAAACACAGGCCAAGATGAATGCTGATTTAGACAGAAATCCTAGAAGGAGCCCACTAAATTCTTTCTTTGCAACAATGAAAACTATTTCTCAGTTGTAGAAAGTCATAATTATTCCATGAGAAGTCAAGGTAAACATCTCATAGTGAAATTCATAAGATAATCATGTTGGGTCAGGTTATTCAGTTTCAAACTTTGTTTATGCTGTGGTGTGATCATTTCATCTGCCAGCCTAACTTTGAAGCTCTGGTTTATTTATGAAGATTTTGCTTGAGAAAGACTGGAATAGTTATCGAATGACTAATGCGAAAGAGACAAATATATATGGCTACAATTTGGGTAACAGATTTAAATATCTATCATTATTAGTGATTCCTTTCCATAAGGTAGCAATTTATGAACTCCCAATGAGCAAGAATCTCAATGGCCACACCATTAAACTTTGAAAAAGAGAATAAGGGCAAAATTCATATACCACTGTTCTTTCTCGCAACTAGAATACCAGGCCTCTCAATGGACAATATTGGGCATTATCAAACTTTATATCAAATATTTTGCAGACTATCTTCATATGCTGCTTTCAAAATTATACATTTTAATATTATACTTACAAAACTCAAAGATAAGTATGTCAAATTATTTTATGAGTATATTCAAAAATATTATTTATGCTTAAAACTATACTGACTCTTTAAAATAAATTCTGCCTCAAAGTAATTATGGTGCTAAGTCTGTCATTGCACCAAAGTTCATTAGAAGTTTTATGACTATAGCATGTAAAAGTCAAAGCATCTAGTCACTATGCCTCTGTAGGAGATAATATATTTTATATGAAGTACTGAAATTACAGACCATTTAAATTAAGTGCTTTTAATAACCATTATCAGCTATGTGTTAGAACTATAAATACTTAGATATTCTTCAAAACTATCCAGTAGGCAAATTGTGACATAAACCCAACTTTTCAGAGAGTAGAAATATTGCAACTATACAGAAAAATTTTAATAAATCATTTCTCAGATGGTAGGAACCATTAGACTAACAATCTTACAAGAACACTCACATATGTATACATGTATATATACATATATATGTATACACACACATACAAACACACATGTACACATATCAATCCTTCAAATCTCATATAACATTTTACATCTTAGTGTTTTTTCATTTAATTGAAATATAGCTACATAATTCCTCCTTTGTAATGCATCTATATCACTATCACTGAATACAACCTGAGTCTTATTTTTTTTTAACTTTGTATTAATTCTTTGTGAGTCCCACATCATGCATCCCAGTTCACTCCTCTCCTGTCCTCTTGTATGTACCCTCCACCTTGTAAATCCCCCCACCACCAAGAAGATAAAAACCAAACAAAGATATAAAGAAAATAAAATGAAGCATAGAAAACATCCCACAGTATATCCTTCTGTCTACACATCTTCAATTGCAATGAGTTATTGGTCTGGTTCTAGGTCTTGGCTTCTATGACATCATCAATACTGAATCCTTACTGGAACTCCTTATTTTCTTGCATAATGGAGATCCTGAGGCTTTGGGTCAGCAGGCTTGGCCCTTTCATAAGCCCTAATATGTCACAGATAATATAGATTTTGAAGTGGGCGAACTCAAAGCCCTGGATCTGGACCTGGGTTGTAGCTGAGCTGGTCAGTGTACCACCTCTCCCTTAACTTTACCACCAGGGCAAGCTCTCCAGCACTGCTCCAGCTAGACCAACCAATGCTACCACCAGCAGGAGTCAGGGGCAGCTCTCCTGCTCACATGCCCTTGGATCAGGTCATCTACACCCACACCTGCAGACCCAGCTCTACTGTCCTGCCCACTGGAGGTACAGGGTTCACTCTCCCATGTGCTATAGCTAGCAAGGGGCTGGACCAGCTAGCTCTCCCACATTCATCATCAGGGATTGGTCATGCCTCCCTTTACTCTCAAGGATCATTTCACTGTGTTGTTCTGGTGAGGTTCAGGGATTGCTTTTCCTCCCATGTGCTACAGCCAGTGATGGGCAGGGCTAGGTCTCCAACTATCACGACAGGGGAGCCAGCTTTCCTGATTCTTTGTGTCTATGGGCCTGCTATAAGGCAGAATGCAGATATTTGGGTGTCTTTTCCCTCCAGTGCCATATAACATGATGGTGAGGAGGCCAGATGAGTCTGTTTAATGTTGCTTGTACGCATATGATTTCAGGACTGAGCATTTAATATAGAATAAGCAACTAGGCGACTCATCTCTGTAAGAGACTAATCTTACCACTCTCATCAGTGGTAAGGACCTACGGATCTTTGTCTAAGGATAGAGGCTTTTGAGATGTTAGTATTTCACTTAACATTGACATTATTTATGCCTCGTTCAGGAATCATCCTATTGAGGTATCCTAGGTATAGCTTCCTTGTCATTTCTAAAAAGGATTCAACTCACAGCAGATTTCCTGGTTATATGGTTCCTTCAGTCTTCTGCTCCCTGTTCTATGTACTTGGTCCAAGAGTTGTATTGTAAATATTTCCATTAGACCTGGCCGCATGATCAGTTGTTCTCTGTATATTGATTGGTTTAGTTTTGTTTTGTGATTGTCTCCATCTTATATAAAGGGAAGCTTCTACATGAGCAGTGAGAGCTATATTTATTTCTCCTAAGTCTCATCTCCATCTAAGGTACATGAGATGCTAATAATAACAAAGTGTTTTAAAAACACACATACCTATGCACACACACACACACACACACACATATATATATACATATATATATGTATATATACACATGCACCACACATACATATGCTTTATTTTATTTTTTAAATTCATACTTTTACTTTTTGAAAATATAACACAATATAATTACATAATTTACTTCTTCCTTTTACTACCTCCAAACTTTCTCAAGGCGTATTTCTCCTTGTTCTTTTTTAAAACTCATGCCCTTCTTCATTAATTGTTGATATAAGTACTGCTTGATCGTTCTGTATGTTCCTTGTCTGATGTTTTAGGGGCTTAATATTTAGTACTGGGTAACAAATTGGTATGCTCTTCCATACGAAAGCCTATTTCACTACTTTCAGTATCCCTTAGACGCCTGTAGATTTTTCTGGAGTGGGGGAGGTGAGTCTTTCTGTGACTTTCACTTCCGTTTCAGCATATCTATTGTTTTTGTCATGCAAGTGAGAATTTATGGGTGTAGATTATGACTTCCTTAGGAGAGAGAATCTCATAGAAAGCATCCTGCTCCTCGGGCCATTAAACACTTCTTCCTTTCTTTTCCACAGTGATCATTGAACCTCGGTGTGGGAATTGTAGAGGGCTCTACAACACTGCATTTTGACTGCTTGCTGGTATCTATAATGGCCTCTGTTTCTTGCAAAGAAACCTTAGCTTGGTGTAGGGTGAGGACTACACTTATCAATAGGTATAATGACAAATATAGAGAATGCAGTTAGGTTTTAGCCTGGTTTAGTAAAATGTCTGTTGTGTGGCCTCTACCAAGACTGATTATTTCACTAGCCCTGTGTAGTTGGCTCATTTTCTGGCACCAAATACTACTTTTCTTGTTAAGCAGGTGTTAGGTTCAGTCAGAGAGTTATTGATTAGTGTCAAACTTCATTTGGCACTAGCAGAACTCTTAGGATTATTTACCATTCTGGTCCTTTTCCTGATTTTGATTCCTAGGTGTCATGCCATACCTGGCTAGGACTGATGATGGCTTCCCTTCTTTGGAATCTTGTATGGAGCTTTCTGGTACCATGAGGTTAGTTCTCAGGGTAGAGGCATTTAGCGTAGTTCCAACTCAAGGACCTCTGCAACCTGTGACTGAAATGCATGTCTTCAGCAATAGAGACTTACTATGACACTTTTTATGTGCTTAGGCTAGGTAGTGGCATTATTAGGAGATGTGGCCTTATTGGAGTCACTGTGGGCATGGGCTTTAATACCCTAGTCCTAGGTCACTGGAAGTCAGTCTTCTCCTAGAGGCTTGAAGCTAACGATGTATATCATCTTTATCTCAGCTCCCCCTGTACCATGGCTGCCTGGACACTACCATGCTCCTTCTTTGATGATACTGGACTAAATCTCTGAACCTGTAATCCAGCTCCAATTAAATGTTGCCTTTATAAGAGATGCCTTGGTCACGGTGTCTGTTCACAGCAACTGAACTAAGACACATACTTTCAACATCTGGGGATTAACCAAGGACAATAGCCATGGCTTCTGTTTTGGCAGTTTCTTGAACAACCTTGAAAGACTCAAAAGAGGACTTCTCATGCCTGGTGTTGTTTTTTTTTTTTTTTTTGTTAGAAGGTCTTTGGTTTTTGCAGAGAACATTGTTGGCTCAATTGGTATTATTTATTTAACTATACTGTATTTACACACATGAATAAATAGCTAAAATAATAACTGAAGGAAAGAAGGACTTGTTTGACTCATACGTGAGAGTACAGTGCATCATAGCAGAGGATTCCAGGCAGCAAAAGCATGAAGCACACACAGTGAGGAACTAGGAAGGAAGGAATGGTTTCAGCTTGTTTTCTCCTTTCCATTCCATCTCAAACCTCTACCCTTTGAGTGGTTTTTCCAACCTTTGAATGGGTCTTCCCAATTCCACTAACCTAATCTAGATAGTATCTCCAGCACTGACCAGGAATTTGTCTACATAGGTATTCTAAATTGCATAAAATTGACAGTTAATTATGATTAACCATAACACATATGTTTTAAAATTTTAGATTCCATGGTTGTGGATGCAACAGTCTCTATCCAAGTCCCGACAATTGTTGTAATTTTGTGTTTAATCTTCTTGCCTGAAAAATATCCACATGTGCTGACATAAAACAAAAAACAAATCAAAACAACAACAAAACCCTCACATTTTCACATTTCCATATATATTCATTGTTGATGGGCTTCTTGGCTGATTACAGCTTGACTATTGTATGTAGAGGAACATGAACTGAGCTGTGAATTCATCACTGTGATGTGAAGAATGAGATTCCTTCAGATTTATACAAAGGAGTAATATAGTTAGAGAATATAGTAGGTCTAGCTTTGGGTTTTTAACAACATTCTTGCTGTTTCCATAGAGAATGGATTGGTTTATATTCCCAAAAGAAGTGTATAAGCCATCTTTATTTTATGGACCCTTAATAGCATTTGTTTCTTTTTTGTTTTCTGGATGATAGTCATTTCAACTTGGTGAAAGAGAATTTCAATGTAGTTTTAACTTGCATATAATTTTAGTAATGTGCGTATATTAGTGATTTTCTACCTTTCGTATTTAGTTCAGACATACATTTTGCAACCTAAATTCATGTACTCAGCTGCTTCTTGTATATCTCAACTTGAAGGTCCAAATATATCTGAAACTAATAATTTTCATTCTTCAATCTGCTTTGCTATAATTTTGCTTTATTTGGTGGCTGCCAGAGATTCAATCATTCTTTACCTTGACTTGCCTGTTTTAACTACATTCTACATTCAATCATATCAGGTATATGTCTAGAATATGCCCATAATCCAACCCATTTCTCTTTTTCTTGCCCTTCTGTTCCATATGCTAAACTGAGCTAGTGTGACTTGTAAGTTTATGCTAAGCTTGAAAGTTTATCCTTTACTTCTCTGTTTCCATGGCCTTACGGTTCACTATCATAAAAGAAACAGGAATAATTTAAAACATTGAAAATAAAAACAACTATACCATTTTTTTGTTTTTGTTTTTGTTTTTTGTTTTTGTTGTTGTTTTTTTCGAGACAGGGTTTCTCTGTGTAGCCCTGGCTATCCTGGAACTCATTCTGTAGACCAGGCTGGCCTCAAACTCAGAAATCTGCCTGCCTCTGCCTCCCAAGTGCTGGGATTAAAAGCATGCACCACTACTGCCTGGCTATTTATATCATTTTATTCATGATCAAAAGCTGATGCGATGGCAATACAGTTGGAAATTTGGAATCTAATGCTAGAGGATTTCTTAAATTTGAGAAGCCTGAGTAAAGAAGCAAAACTTTATCTCCACAAAAAAAAAAAAAAAAAAAAAAAAAAAAGAGTGTGACTTGGTAAATTTTAATTAAGTGAAAGCAAGACTCTTGAAACTGGTAAACAGTTACAAACAATGATCATTTCTTTTTCTGCTAGGTCCCTTCTATTGCTTCACTGAATCATCAAGTTCTGGAAATTCCACACCCTTAAATCTACTTATCACAGCTTTCATGATTTTAGCATTCTTTTCTTTGAATATGCTTACCTCTATGAAGATTTTTTTTCCCAAAGTTTTCATTCATGCCTTCCTTTCCATTGAACAGCTTTCCATTCACCACTCAGTTAATGTTAACTGATGACAGCAATTGACAACAACTGCTAAATATTATCATGTAATTTGTTTATTGATTGGTTAATGACTTAGTAAGGCAAAAAAAACCCTAAAAATAAAAGCTTTAGGTTTTCTTTAGTCCCTACACACAAATTCACAGTCAACACATATAGAAAATTCAATAAATATTTGTTAGATACATCTTTTTTATTTTTTCACTACCTTCAATACTTTTGACATTAATAAATATGTAGAACTTATCATAAATAGAGTCTAATCATGACATTAATGAAAAATCAGAAGTACCATTACTATATAGCATCAAAGAGTTTTGAGATATTTGGCATCATGTGTTCATTAGGTTAAAACTGATATTCAATATATAAACTACTAAAGTCAATAGAAGTGGAATTTTTAAAAGTGAGAACCAGTTTCTCACTGTTCTGTTTTTCTAATATTTAGTACATTAAATTTATAACATTTTATTACTTATAAAACAATCTTTGAGTTCAAGGGCAGACTGTTACATATAGCATGTTTTACTACAGGCTCCCTATACTTTTCTGCTATTATGCGCTCTACTTTATATAGATTTTAAATAGAAATAGATAAAATAAATATCATTGAATGGTATATCAGTAGGTGAAATTAAGAACAGTATATGGTGGGATAGTTATAACTGATCTTTTTTATAAGAACAAATGCAAAGGTCTTTTAAGTCTTGTTATTAATTATAATAAAATGTTTTACTTTTATTGCAATACAGAATTTTGAACTCATTAAAATTTGGTAATATATGTAAAAAAATTTTATGTATTTATCAATTTATCAATTAGTATTATTTAATAAATAAGAAATACTTACTTAATTTGAGACATGATTTTCCTGAGTACCCCTGGGTACAATTGGATAAGGCTGGTTGTTATGTCATAGAAATCACCTGTATCCGCCTCCTGGCTAGTGGATTTAAAGGTGTGCCTCGCTGTGTCTTAGATTTTCTTTTTAACCTTTTTTAATGGAGCAATCATTTTTAAGGATTAAAAAATAATAATAATTAATAATAATGCTATTATTACAATAATTGGAGTACTTATATGCTTGGTTTTCACTTGTCTGTGAAAGTTACGTGAGGAGAAAGCCCCATCTATATCAGGATAACTTGAGAGCAATTGTTATATTTTATTTTTAATTTTAGCAGAGTATTTCCCTTTGTATTTTAAGCTTTGTAGATAACACAACCTCACAAATAACACCATTGTGTCTCTATTCAAATAGAGAATATTTTTATAACTACTGGAGTAAAATTTTTTCTAATTGGAGTTATGAAATTTAAAACCAAATCCTTCGTTATTATGAATTATTTCTCCACCTCCCTGTTTACCTACCATCAATACGTGGCTTACTTGAATTTTTCTTCTTTATTTAATTTCAGCTACATTCTGTGGTCCCCTATCTCTCAATTAGTGACCCCCCCTAACCTATATATAGAGTCTGGGCTTTGTAAATGTACTACAAGTTAAAAACAAAGTGACATATTTCAAATTTGGACTCATATATTATGAAAGATCACTGTGTCTAAGGTTTCCAGTTTTCCTGTATTTATCCCTGAACTTGTCATTTAAATTCCTCATAATGACTAGTCCGATGGGGGTGTGATGAAATATTAAACTAGTTTTAAGTCTGAATTCTCTTGATGGTTAATGATGCTGAAATTTTATATGTGTCTGCTTAAAGTATTTTTATTTTTTGTTATGATTTCTCTGTCCAGGTCTGTTGTTAACTTTAAAATTGGTTTTTTGACTTCTGGGTATTTGGAGTTCTTTGTATGTTGTAGACACTAATCTTCTGTTGTATGAATACAGCATTTTTTCCTACTCTTTGGGCTTCCTCGTCACTCTGTTGACAATTTCCTTTGTTGTACACAGCTGTTCAGTTCCCTGAGATCCTATTTGTCAATTGTTGGTTTTTTTCCTTGTAGTACTAGAGACACATTCAGAAAATATATAAAAGTCTCAGAACCAGACACAGGGTACCTCCTAATGTTTAGACCAATGAATTTTTAATTTCTATTATTATTTGCATAGATCAGAAATCTAAATATAGCTTAGTTCAATATTTCTGGCTTAATCTCTTGAACAAAGTTTCAGTCAAAATTCATAGTCAGAATTTCCTACCTTGAATGTTCCATAGGCCAGAAGGAGATTTACATCTATACTTGGGCTTCTTGATTTCTAGTCACTAGCTCTGTTCTGTGCCATATGTCTTGTCCTTAAGTTGTTTCTCATGATGAAATAGTTGATCAGGTAAGGGACTATCACCCTGGATGAACATCAAAGGAAGAAATGACAATGCTATTTTTAAGTTAATCTTGAATGTGTGCTTCTGTCATTTGAGCATATTTTGTTTATCACTCTGTACCCTGGTGCAGGATGGAAGATAATTAAATCGAATTATGATCACTAGAAATAGGGAAAGATGGGGACATAGTATAATACTCTGTCGAGCCTTAGCTTACTGGACACCCCCTGAGTGAACCATGTGGAGTCTGGATTGATGCAAAAAGCAAGAGGATTTTTATTGTTCCAGTGCACTGGGGTTGTCCCAGACATGAAGGAGAGGTAATGACCCCCAAGAATAAAAGCACTCACTCTTTACACTTTTTCAGAATATAGGTTTTGGATAACAGTATGAGTTGATTATTTCTCACTGGTGGAGCCCATTGTTCTTTGTGTCCATTGATGGCTCCTGGTAAGGCGATATCTTTGGTACCCAGAAGGGGTTGTGAGAGATCCTTCCCCACTGCAGTAGGGACATCTCCTGGAACCTTTACTCCCTGCAGTTGGGACATCTCCTGGGTCTGGATGTTACTCAGTGAATTCCTTTGAAACTTCCTGACCTTAAAGTCAATGGAAATTCCTGGCCTCCTGATGTTTTCCTGAGATGTTCCTGTTTACTAGGTTTGTACAATAGCTTGAAAATCAGCTGCTACAGACAAGAAAAGAAAAAGAAACAAAAAGACAAAAAACAGGTATAACTTTATGCCAGAAATATAGAGGGATATTTTGTCCTCTGCTATACTGAAGTTCATATGACAAAGTCCTAATTCTTATGAAAAGGAATCTAGAGACACAGTTTGAGGTAAGAGATAGAGGGTAAATGATATCACAAAGAAAGAAAAAGTCGCTTGTTCACTAGCATTTGCACTCTTAGAGAAAGAGGAGACACAAAACTCGCCATTCTGTAACCTGAAGACACATTAAGGCCACCAGTGATCTACATGGCAAGAGAGCACTCTGTGAACATTTGCTGCCTTCATTTAAGGGCATCAGTCTACAGATAGTAGAAAAGGCATTTCTGTCATATAAGCAAATAAACTTGGGAAATTTTTATGTTACCTTAGTGACATAAAATTAATACAATGGGATATCATAGATAAAGGACTCAGCAGAGACTAATAAAGAAAATGCTTTAAGAAGGAAAAGGTAAATAGCTATATCAATTGAATTAAACACAATGATTTTGAAGTATAATATCTATGTCTACTTTTTGAAATTACACATTTTTATCATACAGCAGATTCTAAAAGTTTGGGGTTGTTTCAAATTATTTCCTTGGTGTTTACTTATTTTTTTGGTGTGTGTATGGCCTAATATTTTACTAAATTTATTTTCTCTTGTATAAATTTACTATTTTTTCCAGTTTATTTTTTTCTCTGAACCTCTACACTATTGTTAAATTAGCTGACTCTTGTCTGGGAGGAAAAGGCCTAAACAATCTATCAACTTAATAAAACTTTCTCTGCAGGTGTTAAATTCGATGGATATATTAGAATTTAATTATAAACAACAGGGTACTTTTGAAATAGAGATATTGTTAAGTCTATATGACAATTCATCATTTAATTTTCAATGGATAAAATATCACTAATTTTAAACACTATAAAATCTCCAAACATTCTCTTTGGACATTTGAAACACTTTGATTTCCCTTAGATATCAGTATTTTTCAGCTTATTGAAAAGCTGTAGAAAGGGTCAGATCACATGACTCTGCTAAACAGGAGGTCAAGCTATAAAAGCTTGTGGGACATGTTTAGTGTTCTTTGTTAACCAGATTAAAATAGAGAATGTTAGAGAATGTTGAAACCTCTGTTTTTAAAGTAGATTTTTCTCATATTTCCATATCCCTTTACAGTGTATTACAAAAATCACATCAGATCTTCTGGTTTCTCAGATAATTTAGTTTTAATATTTTTATCTTACTACAATGAACATGAATCATTTTGTTTTCCTGTTGTATTCTAGCATCATGACATTAATTTGAAATTTTTTGTAAATTTTACCTCACTCACTTCAGTAAATAACATTGTTAAATTCAGCATGGGTACCCCACTCATGCAGAAACAGGGATGGAGATCACTGCAATTAGCATGAGGTTTTTATTGACCCAGTATACTGGGGTCATCTTGCATTCAGAGCAATGGCGATCCCCAGGAACAAAAGCACACACTTTTTATACCTTCCCAGTACATAGGTTTACAGCATGAGTTGGTTATCTCTCATTGGTGAAGCCCATAGTCTCTTGTTTCCATTGACCTCAGTGCCCCAAGTGAGGATTGCACATAGGAGGGGTGGGGGGAAGACCCACCCCTTACTGAGGATGTTTCCTGGAGCCAGTTATTACTCTCCACAATTAGGGCATCTCCTGGGGACTGATGTTTGCTCCGTAAATCCTTCTGAAGCTCTGTCTTTAGGCTTAATGGACATTCCTTGTTCCTTGGTATTTTTATGAGGTGTCCCTGTTTGCTCAATTCTTACAACATGTCAAATACATTCTAAAAAATGTTTCATTGTCTAATCTTTTTCATCATGTAATGTCACATACTATGCCTGTACAACCTCAGTGGAACAGAAGATCAATTAATGTGGTCTCTTGTTTCCAAGGAAGTTAACATATTTGCAAAGGGGGCAGTCAACAAAACATTCTTTTACATTAAACAATATAGATGGAAAAAGACATTAAAATAATTATTTTATGAGTTTTATTTGTTTGTAAATCAGAAACAAACTTTATTGTCAGCATCTGCACCACATGTTCATGTACATTTTCTGATTTCGTATGGGTCATTAGGTAGCAGGTTTGTTCCTACCAGCCCCAACAGAAAAACATGATTAACAAATTGCCATGTGGTTTCTTTTTCTAAGTGTGTGCATGAGTGTGTCTAGGATGTTCATGTATGTCTGAGTATGGCTATGTATATGCAACAGCTCCCATGATGAAGCCAGAGAACAACCTCTAGTGTCAGATCTTGTCCCTTACCCTTGTTAAAAACAAGGGTCTTATTAGTCCACTATTGTATATATCAGGTTAGGTGGTCCTCCCATCCTGAAGTAGTTATGTTAGAATTCCTGATTTGTGTGCCTTGTCCAGCCTGGCCATGGTAGGGAAAATATACCATGGTTCCTGTCACTAGAAAAGAGCCAGCAGGCCATGTGTTTCCACAAGTGTCAATGGTTGCTGTGGAGATAAGGCTTGTTTGTCTAAATATATATATATATATATATATATATATATAGCTTCATGTTCTTCCTTCAGGAAAGTCTCCATGATAAATAGAAGCAGAATTAGTCTAGAAGGCAAAGGTGTGTCTGTGTCTTAGCAAGTTGTTCCTGTACGACAGCCCATGAAGGCTGTGGGAAAGAACTCTGAAAACATGAGTTCAAGAATAGATAATTTATCAGCCATGTAAAATATAAGGATATGATATGAATTTTACAAGGAGCTTCATTGATCTAAAAGGACAGAGGCAACTGCACTATGAGCCAACTTGTCAGATTCTTGTTTCTGCTTACAAAGGCAACCAGATGCCTAAATTGAAGGTCAGTCTAGGACAGAGGGAGTTTAGGTCTAGGCCTAAGCATAGTAGGAATGATAATTTCAAGGCAGGGCACCACCTACCTTTGTCATGCTTAACAAAGGGAGGCAGCTGTCCGCATTATTTTGCAATGTTAAAATACTCATGCTTGTGGTCTTCTAAGAATCCAGGGACTAAGACACTGAAATGCTGATTGATTCAATTCATGGCTGAGTCAAGAGGGAACCTAGAGTAAATGACTGAATTGATATGGAAATAACAGACAGGTCTCTTGGTCTGTTTGAAATGAGCTAGCAGAGAGCAATAGAATTTCTTTTTCTTTTTTAGAATTTTTTTCTAGCAAGAGCTGAGATGTCTGGACATCTCTGGAAAGTGAACACAGCTCTTCTAAAATTTTTTCTAGTAGGATTTCTGATTTGGGTCAGAAAATCCATGGAGAGTGAGGAGAGCTCTTTTAGAATTTTCATAGTTCTTTTGGAATTTTCTCAAACACCTAAAAATTGCTTAGAGAGCTAACACAGCCCTTTTAGATTTTTTTTTCTAGTAGCTATCTAGAGAGCTGCTTGGAGCACCAACCTAGCTCTTTTAGAATTTTTTTCCTAGAAAGTCCAAAAAATTTTATAGCAGCTTCTCTGACTTTGGTCAATCAGGATATAATAGAACATAATAAATGTAAAGTCCTAACAGTTTAATAAAAGAAGTAGAAGATGTGAATGCTTATTGGAACAAAATAGATCCAATCTCTAAGTACCAGAGAACAATGATTCCTAGTGAAAAGGAGTTTTGAAATCCTTTTTATACCCATTCATTTTTGTTAATGTAATATTTATGATGTTCTCAGCTAAAGTTCTTTGCTGGATGTTTCCCAAAGCCCCCTGTGTTTATAGTTTTGTGTCTTAGTTAACTTTTCAATTCCAGTGATAAAACACCAGAAACAAAGAAAATTAGAGGAGAAAATATTTTATTTCATCTTAAATTTTATATATAATTAATGAAAAGAATCTGATGTTTAGTAGAGAGAGGGTTCTGGGAATCAGGCAAAGGGCATTTGCCCTGAACTCTGAGGAAATCAACACATGAAACTGAGGAGAGGTAACCAACTATGTGACATTCACAGTATAGAATAAATGGGTTATATATGATACAAGCTACTTGGGGAATGAGACAAAGCTTATGGCCTAGGATTTTATTCATAAATAATGAAATCTCAGGGTCATTATTTCAGGAACAAAAATGCCTGGAAGAACAGCTATGACTATAAACAGCAACCTAGGAGGGGCATTTTTTCCCAGCATAGACTCGGGAAAGCTTTGAAAGCCAGGTAAGATAGCCAGGACTGAAAAGGTATGAAATACACCTGTCCCAGAGCTGGACAATTTCCTAGCCAGACTGGGGTTTATATCCCTTTAAAAAAAGAGCAAGCAGGGATCCACAGCCTCAAGGAATGCCCTATGTGTGACAAGCTTTCCAGAGCTGGGTCAGATAGGCTCAGCTCTCAGCTGGTTCCCTGAGAGTATGAGCCTCCGCTCTCTCAGAAGCGCGCAAAGCAACTCCAGCCGGTAGTTTCAGCAGCATGCTCGACCAAGCCTCTGAAGTGGTAGAGTTAGCTGTCATAACACATGCCAGCCTGAGGAGCCTGCTGTTTCACAGAAGGGCAAAAGGAACATTTTCCTGGTGCTGCAGTATGACTGAGAAGTCCCAACCTCCTGTCCTGGTAATGCATAAGTTTAAAAGCAGTAAAAGTAAAACAAATATTTAGTTCAAAATTTAATAAAAATAAAGTCCTTGTGGTGGTTTCAGTAAGCATGGCCAAGAGAAAACTGAAGAATTCAGACACATGAAACTGAGGAGAGATAACCAACCATGTGGTAGACATAAAATAGAATAAACAGATTATATAAGTTACAAGATATATGGGGAACGAACCAAAGCTTTTGGCGTAGGCATTTATTCATATATAATTTAAGTCTCAGGAGTTGTTACTTCAGGAAGACAGAGGCTGGGGTAGAAAAGCTAGTGACTACACATTATTCCAGGCAAATCAGGTAAGAAAGTGAAGCAGAAACCTGAAGGAAGGGACTGATTTAGAAGTGAGGAAGGACTGACGCTTCCTAACATGTATGAGTAGGACCAGCATCCCTAGAATGGGACTTTCCATAATGTTCCGGGAAGTCTTCTGTCAGGCACTAATTTCAATCTTATGGATTCATTTTCTTAGCTGAGAGTCTCCTCTTTCCAAATGATTCTACCTTTTGTCAAGTTGACACAGAACCCTTGGTCCTCAGGGAAACCTTATTAAGAGATAATGCTTCTGCTCAGTGACAGAACATAGAAGATTTTTGTGATGGGGACTTGCCTCAAAGAAGATAATGGGATGTTGACTGATCCCTTTTCTCTTTGCAGCTTGTGAGTTGAAATATTTTCATTTAATCTTTGCTTACCCAATATGTGCATCAGTGTGATCAATTGATCATATAGACTAGATGGCTCTGAGCCATAGATTTCTATATGTTGATGATTGTAGGTTTTTAAAAAAATAGAAATTGAATGATAATATAGAAACTTACACCAGAAGTGGACAATTGTTATGATTCACTATGTGGACAAATTGTAACTGCCTTTTGGAAGTTGTCATATTCTCTTCTGCATTACTTTAGTGTGATGCACATACATCATTTACATTTTGTTAAATTATGAAAGCTGGTCTAAATTGAAAAAATGCAAATCTAAATAATTCTATATTAAGTTTATAAGTTGTAGAACAAAGGTACCTTCTCTAATATCCTTCTTCACATCATTAGTACTAAATAGTTCATACAATTAAGAAACAATTCAAATTGGATAATAATAATGTTTTAACAAATAGAGGAATTGGGGCAAGATTGATGGCTCCCTGGTAAAGAGCTCTTCCTTCTCTTCCCAAGACTTATGCTGTCTTCCCAATACAAACATGGCAGCTTATAACCACTTGTAACTCCAGACCCAGGAGACATCATCTTCTGGCTTTTAAGGGCTCCCAAACAGATATGAGTACACAGAAAGACACATACATAAATAAAAATATAAAGAGAAGAAATAAAGGAATAGGCAGAAGATGGTTGAGGTCCATTTCAATGTTTTATCAAAAGAGCATAAAGAAGACATGCAGCATAGATGATAAGGAACCTGCTTAGTGTGCAGCTTACTAGCTGTTCTAATTTACTTTCCCATTGTTGTGATAAAGACAACCAACAGCAATTTTAGGTTGAAAGGATTTATTTGACATATATATCTTGATCATAGCCCTGCACTGAAGGATCCCAAGATCAAAATCAAGCAAGGCATCAACATAGACTTAGGAATTGTAACAGAGCCATGCAAGAAAATGTTTAATCCCCATGGCTTCTTCTGTTTGCCTTTATTATTGATATTATATGTTTGATTCATTGTTTTGAGACAAAGTCTTATGAGGTAGCCCTGAATGTCCTGGAACTCACTCTGTTGACCTTGCTAATCTTGAGTACACTTAGCTTCTGTGTCCTGAGTGCTAGGATTAAAGACATGCTCAACTTTCTGTTTACTTTTATTTTATACTGGACAGAACCAAGAGTATCAATATCCTCAATGGTCTCAATCCTCCCACATTAACCATAAATGAAGAAAATGCCCCACTTGCTTGTCTCCTGGCTAACCTGGAGGAAGCATGTTCTCATTTGTGGTTCCTTCTTCCAGATGACTATAGTCTATGTCAAATCAACAAAACCTAACTAGCATGCTACTCATTGTCTTGAATTCCATTTTCTTTTTTATAGCAAAACTAAACAAAATAAGCAGAAAACATGTTTTATGCACAGATTCTCCCAAGCTATACCCTTCACATTGATAGATACTCAGTTTTCTAAGAAAGTGGAATTTACAATGCTGATACTTTGCTATTATCTTTCTTCTCAGTGCTGGGATTCAAGTTGTGCATATTATTATCATACTTATAAAAAATAGAAAGCAAACAAACAAAAATCCTTCATAGTTTGTTTCTAAGAAAACTTTGGAACTGTTTAGAGAAATGGTTGAGAAAAGGCCTAGAACATTGTAATAAGCATCTGAGGGCTGATTCTGGTGGAAGCTCAGTTAAAGTGATATTGATGGTGGTGTATACATGTTGGGGACCAACATGTTCTTCCCTCAGGGTCTTCAGGTGCCACTGCAGGGCAGGCTGGAATGATGAAATGGAGTCTAGAACTGGTGGGGTTTTCATGTTCCTGGTCTGACTGGGAGTACAGGGCATATACAGGGATGGACGATAGAAGGTCTTCCTCTAGAATTTTAGTTTTAGAGCTATTTTAAAGGATACTTAATGAAAGAGCTCTTTTAGACCACCTTCAATAAAGCAGCTGGTGTGCATACATACACTTTATTCATGTGACCAGGGGCTATTTATGAATCTTGTTGAATGGGAAGGAATTTTTTGGGTAAATATAAAATCATTGGCTAGAGCTTAAAGAATTATGAGTACCTAATTTGCATGGACAGGAACTCCGAGAATCACAGATTCTAGCTGAACCTTTTTGAGAAAGAAGAAGTTAAACTTTTACATCTACAAAAGACGATGTGACATTCCTCATATAGAAGATTGGGGGGTCAGGTTCCCCAGATCAGACAGAAAACAGAAAGCCTCACTAAAAGGGAGTGTCCCATTTTGTGCTGAGCTCAGAGGAGCTGTCTAGACATGGTAGACTATACAACCTTAGTAATGAGATGTAACAAATGAGGTTTTGGATGGATGCTCTACCATGACAAAGCATCTGGCTGCATTCTATCCATATTTTTATACTTGTTTTGAAGAACAGTCTTACAACTGGTCAGCTAGCTCAGATAGCATAGAAAATGTCAAGGCAGCAAAGTACACAGGTTTGTGGCAAGCCTATTGGTAGGCTTTTTCACCACATTTACAGTGATTTGGGATAAAAGAAAGAAATGAAGCAAAAAGTTATGTCTAGGTTACAGCTTGGTTAGAAAATGAACAAATTGGAACTTGATAGAAAATTCATCCATCCTTCCTCATGCATTACAAATGGCTCCTTCCTCTTAGAGAATACGTGTTCTGAAGTCAGTTTTTAGTTATTTGATGGTAAAGAGGAATTTCCAAATAAGTAATTGTAACTAACATATCTAGGATCATTAGTTTAGGTCTTTAACATTTGAATTGAAAGATTTGAAATTTAATTCCTTATAGTAGGAAGGTTTTCCCCTTTTCCCATTTTGTTATCTTTTTCTCATGAAAGACTGGCTATAGACATCTGCAGTTCTGCCATTCAAATTTTTTTCACTCTCTCTTACATAGAAATATGTGAGCTAACCACATGGAGTTAAAATAATATTCATTTTCCTTGCTTATTGTTTTGTCATAGGATTGAAATAACAGTTTGAAACACATATAAAACATAATCTATACCAGTATACAATAAATGACTTTAAAAATGTTTCTGTTGTTCTATAAAGGAATAGCAATATTTTTTTTCTATATTGTGTATTAGACATTAATAAAACACAAGCCTTGTCTCCCAAGACTTCAGGTGTAACAGAGGCAGCAATGATCCCAGGTATACACAGGATGGTGTGCATACAAACACACACACTCACACACTCACAAATACACACACACACACACACACACACACACACAGAGAGAGAGAGAGAGAGAGAGAGAGAGAGAGAGAGAGAGAGAGAGAGTTGGATCTGAGGGCCACTCCACAGGAGGGAATTCATGACTGGTACTTTATTCCTGACCAACAAACCATAACTAAGGAAGTCATAGGCCCTAGAAACAGTAGTAAGTTGATCATGGCATCAAAGCATCTTCTAGTATCTGTGTTTATACAAAAGACAAAGGCTACTTGTTGTCCCAATCAGAGAAGCCATTTTTTTTTTCAGTGAATGGAGGTGAATTCAGACCCTTAGCTGCAGGAGACGCTGAGAATAAAGCCCCGTCAAGGATGCAGCTCTAAAAGTGACATTTATACCACCATTTTAAGACTTGAGAATGCTGCTGAAGATGGTACAGAAGAAAAATTAAAGCTGAAAGATAAGAAGGGCTACAAATGTATTTTTCTAAGTAAAATATGGGCATAGTAACCAAGAACTCACAGTAGAATTCAAGAACTACACCTAGTGCTACTGGGTTCATAAAGTCAGCCCTGTCTTCAGTCAGCTATGCATGCCGAGGAGGCTCAAGAGCATACAACTGAATTACTTGCAACTAACAGAATTTGTATGTTGGGGAGTATACCCACTGGTAAGCCCTCAAACTTTAATGAATAATATCTAATCTCATGGCCACAGAGAGGACCCTAATTAAACTCCGTGGAACACAAAATGAAACCCAAAGTCATGATCATGAGAACCAGGTCTATCAGGGAAAGGAGGCTGAAGGGGTAGAAGGGAGCAAAGAGATGGAGTAGAGTATGAAATTGTCAAAGATAAAAATATATTAATAAAAATATAAAAGGGAATAGTTATTTGTTCCTTTATTATACTGTTTATCCTTCTTCAAGTTAGAATTAAAAGGATTATACTATAACAACAACCGAACAAGAGATGTTATCTGGCTATCTCAAAAACATTTTTTTTAATTTTTTTAAAAATTTATTTATTTATTTATTTATTTATTTAATTTTCTTTATTTACATGTCATGTTTACATGTTTACATATTTCCCAGTTTCCCCTCCAAAACCCAAAACAAAACCAAAAAACAACAACAAGAACAAACCCCTGTTCCCTCCCCCCTCCTCCTGCTTGCCACCCCACCCTCTCCTGCTTACTGGCCCTGGCATTCCCCTACACTGGGGCACAGAGTCAAGGGCCTCTCCTGCCATTGATGATCGACTTGGCCATCCTCTACTATACACATGCTGCAGGAGCAATCAGTCCCACCATGTGTATTCCTTGGTTGGTGGTTCAGTCTCTGGGTGCCCTGAGGGTACTAGTTAGTTCATGTTGTTGTTTGTCCTAAGGGGCTGCAAATCCTTCAGCTCCTTTGGTTCTTTCTCTAGCTCCTTCATTTGAGGACCCTGTACTCAGTTCAATGGATGGCTGTGAGCCTCAACTTCTGTATTAGTCAGGTACTGTCAGAGCTTCTCAGGAGACAGCTATGTCAGGCTGGATTGTCCTTCCTTCAGTCTCTGCTCCATAGTTAGTCTCTGCAACTCCTTCCATGGGTATTTTGTTCCCGCTTTTAAGAAGGAATGAAGTGTCCACATTTTGGTCCTCCTTCTTCTTGAGTTTCTTGTGGTTTGTGGATTGTACTTCGTGTATTTCAAACTTCTGGGCTAATAACCAATTATCAGAGAGTGCATATCATGTGTGTTCTTTTGTGATTGGGTTACCTCACTCAGGATGATATTCTCCAGATCCATCAATTTCCTCAAGAATTTCATAAATTCATTGTTTTTAATAGCTGAGTAGTATTCCATTGTGTAGATGTACCACAATTTCTGTAGCCATTCCTCTGTTGAGGGACATCTGGGTTGTTTCCAGTTTCTGGCTATTATAAATAAGGCTGCTATGAACATAGTGGAGCAAGTGTCCTTATTACATGACAGTAGATGCTGGAGAGGTTGTGGAGAAAGAGGAACACTCCTTCATTGCTGGTGGGATTGCAAGCTGGTACAACCACTCTGGAAATCAGTATGGCGGTTCCTCCGGAAATTGAACATATACCCAGAAGATGTTCAAAAACATTCTTGAAAGAAGAAAATGTGTTTTTAATGCTATGTTGTCTTTGCTCAATTGTGGAATCATAAAGTATATTTCCAAGAGACTTAGTACTGCTAATAAATAATATTATGTTTGACCAAATTGAAAATATTTTGCATTTTGAAAATGAGTGTGAAGATCAAGGAAAACATGTAACTGCAAATAATAGAACTTATTGATAAGCTACCTATGCAAGGAGTCAGAAGCCTAGCTTTTCTGTAAGAGAATTTTAAATAAACATTTATGGATGTCATTTAATAGATAGTGACCAATTTGTTTACTGTTAAAGTCTGATTTTATAAACTAGCATTTCCAATAATTTTAGTTTTGTTATTTATTCTTGCACTCTAGCTTTAGTCTTTCTTATAAAAATTTTCTAGGATTTAAGTTTATCGTGTAGAAAATTCTATTCAAAGTAGTGAGCATAGATACCAAAGAGCCTCAGTTTTGGAGAGTGGAAACTTCAGAATCAACTGCGCACATGGAATTCTTTTTTGCACTATCCTTACTGAAAAAACCTAAAAGGTAGAACTCCCTTCTGTGACTGAGAAAATGGGAAGAAAATGTTCTCATGAAGTCAACAGTTACTAACAGTGCGAGGTAATGCTTTATTGTCATTTTGTGCAGCACTTTATTAGCAATGGTTCTGTTTTTCACAATCCCCTTGGCCATTTGTCTCTTTTGAGAAAAGTGTGGTGTCCTAGGAATCATTCGCGTATAAACTTGGATTATTTTATGTTTTCTTTTGGTTTTGAGTTGCAAATGTTTCCTGGAGGACTTCCTGGTCATGTACACCTTCTCAGGGATGCTTTGTAGGAGTTTTTGCTCTTTTTGCTCACCAATTGAGTTCCTGTTTCACTTGCTCTCTTCTTTGCTGTAGAGAACCTAAATAAGTTGCTAAATCAAACCGTCCAAAAACTACCTTTTGTGTTTCTTTGTTTTTCTTGCTGTATTTTTAGACATGATCTCATATTATATACCCCAGGATGCCTGGGACTCATCAAAGAACCCAGGCTGGAATTTAACTCACAGAAATCTTTCTGCCTCAGCCTTCAAAGTGTTTATATTACAAGCATGAGTTATCACAGCTGGTGAGCAATATCAATAGTACATGTGCTCTATGGTTAGTGCTGTATCTTTTACTTTTCTCTCTTTACTCGTAAGGATGAATCTCTCTTCCAGTGGAAATGAAAGGTGTCACCACTGGAAAAATACTATTATTTAGTAGGAACATAACATTACTGTATACTTCATTAAATCCACCTTGAAGGCATATGGTATTATTTTTAACAGCAAGTCTTAAAAATGACATTTTGAATTTCAGTGGAATACCTGGCCCAGTGGTATAATGTGGGTGACATAGAAGGTCTCCCTCTATTTGACACTGTAAAACTGTCATTATTATCAGCATTGTAATTAAGTCCTACTCAGTAATTGAAATTATAGCTCCCCTGATAAACCTGTGAAACACTTTTAAACAAACACACACATACGTACCAAAGTTATACAAAATAAGATTCAAATTGCTTAGTGATTAAATATATATGAAAATCCTTCAAAATATTTTATATTTTGTGCATATATTCTTTTGTGGAGCCTTGAGTAAGCCTTATGTTATCTCTACAGGAGAAATCCAGTAATAAAATAGTTAAATAAAACTGGACAGCATCTAGAATTCAGAGATTTATTTTTCACAAAACCTTTCTTACCACAAAGAGAGGCACAATCGCCTAAATACTAAGTCAAATAAGACTTTGAATCTAAACTTACTTAATTTTATTGCCATTTAATGTTTGGTATTTTGGAGAAGAAATGATGTTCCAATAATTTAAATCTTGAAGATCAACACTTATTTTCTTTTTAATTTTAGAAGCACCATTACATCTTGCTGTGATCTTCAGTGTGGATGATCTTGAAATTCAGAAGTGTCAGCTTGCAGCACAGTTTGAAAATACCTGTTCAGTTGTGAAATTCCTGGGCCAGGAATTTGTCAACCAGACATGGGTGAGTGAGTTCATCCTCTTGGGGCTTTTTGGTGACCAATACACTCAGGTCTTTTTCTTTATTCTGATTCTTGCCATGTATGTCATAACTGTTGTGGGGGAACTCTCTCATTCTTCTCCTCATCAGACTGGACAGCAGGCTTTATACTCCCATGCACTTCTTCCTCAGTGTTCTGTCCATACTGGGTCTTTGCTATAAGAATAGTATTGCCCCTCAAATGTTGACTCACTTGGTTTAAGCCCAGAAGCTCATCCCTTTCCATAGCCATGTGTTCCACCCCTGTGTCTCCTTGGCCTTGGGTGGTTCTTTATTCTTCATGCTGGGAGCTATTTTCTATGACAAGAAGATGAAAATTGGGTGCACAGGAAATATGACTTAGTGTCCCACAGGGCTGTTTCATCACTACCCTGATACTGTTGTTTTTCTTCAATCAATGATTCCAGGAGTAAGGCAACTATGAAGGATTCTGGAGTTGAAGGGCAGCAATTACTACTGAGTAATTTCTTTTACTTTTTCTTTTATAGATGCTTTATCTATCTATCTATTTGTCTGTCTATCTATCTATCTATCTATCTATCTATCTATCTATCTATCTATCTATCTATTTGTCTATCTATCTATCTATCTATCTATCTATCTATCTATCTATCTATCTATAATTATATTGCCTACCTGTATGTGTATGTACAAAGCATATGCCTGATTCATGGACAAGTCAGAAAATGCCATCAGATCTCCTGAAACTAGAGTTGTGGATGTCTATTAGTTGTCATGTACTTGCTATTATCAAAAAAATCTCACTTACTATAAAAAATAATCTCTTGCTACAAAAAAAAAAAAGAAAGAAACAATGAAGGAAAGGAAAGAAAGAAAATGAACAAATGCACCATGTTAGCTCTGACTTAAACAAGCCAACTGATAATCTTTGGGATACCTTTCTCTTTTTTGAGGTGATAAGAGTCATACAGTGTTATTTTCTTTCAAGCATGTCAAACTGCAGGATGTCAGAGAGGTTTCCATTGAGCTTTTGTTCTTTTTTTTTTTTCAGAATGCCAGTTTATTCATATTTACACACTAAAATAACAATACTACAATTAGTAGCGATGAGTTTTTGAAGAAAAGCTGAGGTGCCATGCAATGTGGGACAGGCTGAGTCATTTGCAATCAGCACTTAGGACAAATGCTGAAGTTATGTTTGAAGACAGTTACCACAGAGAACCCAGACAGAGAAAGTTAAGAAGTATATTCAATGTCCAAGAAAATGATACAACGTGCAATGCCAGCCTATAAAGATGGCCACCGGTATTACAATGATTAAAGCCATGGGGATAATGATACTCCATCTCCTGGGAGCTTAACCCAGTGTGTCTCTGATGCTAAGGTTAGACACTAACCTTAAAAGATTTATTGTTTGCCTTCTTGGGTTTTAGTCTTGATTTCCTCTTTTCTACTATCCTATTTCCTTTTAGTATGGGAACATATACTCTATGCTGGCCTCATTGTTTTCTTCTCATAAGAGAGCAACTTTAGATTGAAGGGTTATAACAGTGTGTGTGTGTGTGTGTGTGTGTGTGTGTGTGTGTGTATTTTTCTCTTTTTTAATTGTTTTAATGGTTACTCTATTTATTTACATTTCAAATATTATCCCCCTTTTGGGTTTCCCCTCTGCAAACCCCTTATCCCATGGCCTCCTCCCTGAAGGTGCTCCTCACACCCATACCCAACCCCCATCTCCTGCCTTACCACCCTAGCATTCCTTTATGTTGGAGCATCAAATCTTTATAGGATCATAGGCCTTCCCTCAGATAAGGCCATCCAATGCTACATATGCAGCTGGAGCCATGGGTCCCACCATGTGTACTTTTTCATTAGTGGTTTAGTCCCTGGGAGCTCTGGGGAGTCTGGTTGGTTGATATTGTTCTTCCTATGGGGTTGTAAATCTTTTGAGATCCTTTAGTCTGATGGTTGGCTGAAAGCATCCACATCTGTATTGGTAAGGCTCTGGCAGAGCCTCTCAGGAGACAATTATATCAGGCTATGGTCAGCAAGCACTTCTTGGCATCAGCAATAGTGACTGGGTTTGCTGGCTGAATATGGCATGAATCCCAGGTGGGGCTGTCTCTTAGATGGCCTTTTGTAGAGTATCTGCTCTACTCTTTGATCATGTATTTCCTTTAGACAGGAGCAATTCTGGATTAAAATTTTTGAGGATGGGTGGCTCCATCCCTTATTCAGGAGCCATGCCTAACTTCTCCATATGGTCTCTGTAGGTTCTCTCTCCACTTTGTTGGGTATTTCAGCTAATGTCATCCATGTAGAGTCCTGGCAGCCTCTTGATTTCCAGGCATCTGGGAATTTCTGTTGGCTACACCCAGTTCCCCATCCTTCATTGCTACATACCTCTGTTCAATTTCCTGACCCTTTGTATATCATCTCTGTCCCCTCCCACACCTGATCCTGCCCTCCTTTTTTCCTCTCCCCCTCCTGTCTCCCTCCCAAGTCCTTTCCACCCTCTACCTCCCTTCATTATTTTGTTACTCCTTCTAAGTAGGACTGAAGCATCCATACTTTGGTCTTCCTTCTTCTTCAGCTTCAGGTGGTCTGTAAGTTGTATTGTGAATATTCCAAGCTTTTTTCTACTACCCACTTATCAGTGAATACATACCATGTGTTTTCTTTTGTGACTGGGTTACCTCACTCAGGATGATATTTTCTAGTCCCATCCATTTACCTAAGAATTTCATGAAGTCATTGCTTTTTAAAAGCTAAGTAGTACTCCATTGTGTAGATGTACCACAGTTTCTGTATCCATTCCTCTGTTGAGGGACATCTGGGTTGTTTCCAGTTTCTGGCTATTATAAATAAGGCTGCTATGAACATAGTGGAACATGTGTCCTTATTACATGTTGGAGCATCTTCTGGCTATATGCCCAGGAGTGATATACCTGGGTCCTCAGGTAGTACGACTTCAAATTTTCTGAGGAAACACCAAACTGATTTCTAGAGGGGGTTGTACCAGCTTGCAATCCCACCAGCAATAGAGGAGTGTTCCTCTTTCTCCACATCCTCGCCAGCATCTGCTGTCACCTGAGTTTTTGATCTTAACCATTCTGACTGGTATGAAGTGGAATCTCAGGGTCATTTTGATTTACATTTCTCTGATGATTAAGGATGTTGAACATTTATTTAGGTGCTTCTCAGCCATTCAAAATTCCTCAGTTGAGAATTCTTTGTTTAGCTATGTATCTCATTTTTAAATAGCATTTTTTGGTTCTGTGGAGTCTAACTTCTTGAGAGCTTTTTATATATATTAGATATTATCCTTTTATCAGAATAGGATTGGGAAAGATCTTCTCCCAATCTGTAGGTGGCCATTTTGTCCTGATGAAAGTGTCCTTTGCCTTCCAAAAGCTTTTCTATTCTATGAGATCCCATTTGTCTATAGTGTATGTTTTAGAGCCTTTGCCACTGATTTTCTGTTCAGGAAATTGTCCCCTGTGCTGATGTATTTGAAGCTCTTTCCTAATTTCTCTTTTAATAGATTCAGTGTATTTGGTTTTATGTGGAGGTCTTTGATTCACTTGGACTTGAACTTTGTACAAGGAGATAAGAATGGGTCAATTTGCATTCTTCTACATGCAGATCTCCACTTAAGCCAGCACCATTTTTTGAATATGCTGCCCTTTTTTACTGAATGGTTTTAGCTTTTTTGTCAAAGATCAAATGACCATAGGTGTGTGGGTTCATTTCTCAGTCTTCAAGTCTATTTCATTGAGTTACCCGTCTGTCTCTTTACCAGTAGTACCATGCAGTTGTTATCACTATTACTCTGTAGTAGAGCTTGAGGTCAGGGATTATGATTCTCCCAGAAGTTCTTTTATTGTTGAGAATAGTTTTCATTATCTTGTGTTTTTTGTTGTTCTAAGTAAACTTGAGAATTGCTCTTTGCATCTCTGTGTAGAAGTTTGCTAGAATTTTGATAGGGATTGTATTGAGTCTGTATATTTCTTTTGATAAGATGGCTATTTTGCTATGTTATTCCTGTTGATCTATGTGCAAGGACGATCTCTCCATCTGCTGAAGTCTTCCTCAATTTCTTTCTACAGAGATTTGAAGTTCTTTTGTTGTGTTTGTTTTGTTTTTTTAAGACATGGAGAAGACTTGGAATTTTGACCAATGCTTTAATAAGAAAAACTTCTAGAGTCTCAAGGATGGGATGACAGTCTTGTGCATTGTAAGATGCAAATGAGCCTTTGTGTGACATTGGAAAAATGCTGTAGTTTGAATTTTTTTTTTATTATAAAGGATTCAAAAAGGGTTTTCAAAAAACTGTGTAAGAATAACTTGGTCCCCAATCAGTGGTAGCGTAGGAAGGTGAGACAACTGGAGCCTAATTGGGTATCTTTAGGTAACTAGAGAAATACCCTAATAGGATCACAGGACTCTGTTGCTCCTTCCTTCTTTTCTTTCTTGGGTCAGAAAGAAAATTGTGAGCAATTTCCTCAGCATACTCTTACTATGACATACTGACTTTGTCTCTGCCACCAGTCCTGGGTAAATGTAATACAATGAACCCTCTAAAACCATGAACAAGGATAAATCAATTCTTTTGATAAGCCAATAATATCAAATAGTTTGTTGTAGTGATATTAATCAGAAATGTGTTGGCCAAGGACAGTGTCCATAGTCCTGTAATGATTTGACAAAATTTTGTTTTTGCCCGATCTCTGACAAGCTAATTATTCTAAATAAGGGTGGGAGGTAAAGGGAAGAAATAATGCTACCCATTCTAAGCCACTAATCCTTAAATTTAATTGTATTAACACACCCTAGGACTTAAGGGTTTTTAGAATTTACTAACCCTCATTGTTATACTCTTCTTTGCCCATGATAGCACTCATAGAGGCAAGGATATGTAAAGTAAACTTTAGGTAAGGAAGTACACATTTTGTATCTCAAATAAAAAATCAACTCTCAATCTCAATGCAGTTACCACTGACTGAGTTTTTGAGTAGGATGTTGTCAATGCATCCTTTTGGTAACTCTCAGCACCAGTATACCAAGTGTTAACAAATATTCCCATTTTACTTGATTGATTTATTATTTGAATTGTCATGGCTTTTTAAAATAAAGTGAAAATTCTGACTAAATTAGAAAATGCAAATGTGGTATACTTATTTTTAATTTCAATATATTTTTTCACAAAATTGACAAAACTATTTGCACAAATTTCTTTATTTTCACAGGAGTAGATTTACTACTAGAAGTAATACAAATATTTTTTACTAGATATTAAAACTTCCTTAAAATATTTGTACATTTTTCAGTTTTTTTTGTTTTAACATAATATTTTATATAAATTTGTAGAAATTTTATTTTTAGAGATAGTGACTTGTGAACAATTAGAACATATGTATAGCATTGAAGCACATGAAGCTGTGGTTTAGAGATTTTCACATATATTTTGCATCTTTTTTTATATATCTATTTTTACTCCCTATATGCAAGATCACTGTCTTTACAAAGAACTATTTAAGAGTTTCATTGAAAAAATATATATGTATATATATAAATATATATATAATTCAATAAATGAATATGGTGCATATGTAATTAAATATATATTATGAGATAATTCTCATAAAACAAGGTTGAGGTTGTACTGTAGACTTCTGATATATGATTGTAGTGATTACAACTGCTTATTTTTTTGTTGAAATTTATTCAACATATTCTTGTCTGAAGAGAAACTTGAGGTAGTGAGATTAAGAGAAGGATCAGGAAGACGAAGCCCTGGGATTGCCTTCGCACTCGGTCTCTGCTCCGACTCTGACTCTGCCTCTGACTTGTAGCTTCTTCCCTACAGAGGCCGGTAACAGCATGCACTGGTGGTTCAGAATGCTCTGAATTCAGAAAGTAACGATCTATCATACTTTTACCTTTGGAGATAACTGAAAGAAAGGAAGTATGTTATTACAAAGCATGGGACTTAAAGGAAAAACAGGGGGTTCCAATAATAGAACTTATGCAAGTTTTGTAATTGACAAGGAAATTAAGATTGTTCTAATTGAACGATTTCATTTACAACTGTGAAAAATGACAACTCAAACAGGTGACTTGTCCAAAAATTTAAACAGAATTAATCAAGACTACAGAATTGTAGTTCTATAAGTCCATGATATTTAGTAGAGATTTTTTCTTTTATTTAATTAAGTGTAACACAGAGCAGGAACTGTTTTTTAAAAAGCTTTTTTCCAATACCATCTGTGTGAAATACAGTAATACTCAGAAGGACTTTGTAAGTCATAAGGTTTTAATAGATTTTATTCTTTCTTCATTAAAATGGAGATATGGTAATTATATAGACAAGCGAGATATTTCCTTAAAGGAAGAATTTCAGTATAAATTTTAAACACGAATTTTATTTATTTTTTATTTTTATTAGATATTCCCTTATTTACATTTCAAATGTAATTTCCTTTCCTAGTTTCCCCTCAGAAAACCCCTATCCACTCCCAACTCCCCCTGCTCACCCACCCACCTACTTCTGCTTCCTGGCCCTGGCATTCCCCTATACTAGTGCATAGACCCTTCACAGGACCAAGGGCCTCTCCTCCCATTGATGACAGACAAAGCCATCCTCTGCTACATATTCAGCTGGAGCCATTAGTCCCACCATGTGTACTCTGTGGTTGGTGGTTTGCTCCCTGGGAGTTCTAGGGGTACTAATTAGTTCATATTGTTGTTCCTCCTATGGGGCTGCAAATCCCTTCAGCTCCTTGGGTCCTTTCTCTAGCTCCTCCATTGGAGACCCTGTGCTCAGTCCAATGGTTGGCTGTGAGCATCCACCTCTGTATTTTTCAAGCACTGGTAGATTCTCTCAGGAGACAGCTATAACAGGCTTCTGTCAGCAAGCACTTGTTGACGTCTATAGTAGTGTCTAATTTTAAATTAAATGTTTTAAGAACATGTGACATCGACTTTGTATTCTTGCATTTTTTGACAAGTTGAGGAAATATAGCAAGTGGGGAAAGAATAGGAAAACTGTTCCTAAAGTTAAAATTGATATAAACACATTTGTTTTCCAAATATATATATATATATATATATATATATATATATATATATCTCATTTTAAGTGCAGTATGCATAATTTGAGCATGAATGATCTTTACAATTATTCTAAAGCTAAGAATAGTATTGATAGTGCTTAATATGAACACACTCTTTGTCCTGAATTCCATATGGAAGAAATAATATATGCAGTCGTTTTCAGGACAGTTTCATTTGCATCTCATTACACTTTTAACCCTCAATTTTTATTCTTTTAGAGGCTATTATAGGGGCCAGTAATGGTGTCTTATATATTATAAACAACACTTAGCACATCAGGAAGATCATGACGCCCCTTCGTGTGTTGAAACATGACAAGGAGAGATTATTCAAGTTTCTTCTACTCATCTAATTTTACTGAATCAAGGTATATAGATCAACTCAATAAAAAAATCCAAACTTTGTTTCTTTGGAGGTCTGTGTGTACATAAACATACATTCTAACAAGTATATTAGTTAGTCTATCAAGCATATAATAAAAAGAAAACTCAATACTACAAGACAAGTTATGAAATAGGATTTTAATAACACAATCCAGAAATCATATATTCATGGAAGAACTGTTCTCAGGACATTGTTTCAGCTATGATGGTCTGTTACTGCTCAGAGAAAGGAGAAATATTTTCTTACACTCAATAAAAATTCTCTTGTATAACTAAAGGCAATTTTATTTGGATAAGACTTGTGTGGATCTTTAGAATGGCCAGCTACAAGTTTCTCATTTTACTTGATAGTTCTTCAGTTAGATATTACCCATGACTTTGGAAACTTCTTTAGGTTTCAGTTCACTGTTAAATAGCCATATTTCATCATAATTACACATTAAGTTAGATTTGTGATACATAAAAATTAATATAATCAGAAACCTTTTTTTTTTTGCTATGTTTAAAGTGCATTGCTAAATCCATGGTGTCTCTTCTGTGTTGACTCCAAGGCTTCTTTGAATCTATGTGGCTTTTCTTATCTCAAATATGTGTGGATCTTTCTTGATTTAATGTGATCTGGCCATGGGTATATATGTTTTCCTTTTCCTGAAAGCAATATGATTTGATTCTGCTCAGATATATTAATATTGTCATTGCAAATAACTCACTTGGCCAGAACATAAATGCTTAGATGTCAATGTGATTAGAAAAGAGGGTGAGACACAGGAATAAGTGAAATGTGAATTTTGGAATTAATCAAGACAAGAGGATTGGCAGCTCATATTTTACCCAAACAAAGAAACAGTGTGGAAGTATTATGGATTTCTCATTGGCCTTATTCCTCTTCCATGGTGCCTCATAATTAGTCGATCATTTATTTAACTATTACTTCAAGCTAAAATGGTAGACTGCTGCTTTTTTCTGTTTTCTCTCTCTAACCATGAATTTTTGAATTTGTCTATTTATGAAGCCAATATAGGCATACATAAATTAAATATTGGCAGGAGACCAGTTTTTTTTTTTAAAAAAAAAAAAAAAAACTCATAGAAGACTACCTTGCTGATAAACACTCCTAATTCACATATTCTTGAGATAAAAACCATTGAAGTGATTTGAGAAGCTTCTCTTTTACAGTTATGTTTGTATAATTGTATAAAAATCTGTTCCTCTTTGGCTCCTCCATGTCGATATTGTGACGTGAAATGAACTTTCAACAGTAATATAACTGTCCATCTGTCTTTCAGAGCTAAATATAATATTGGTATTTTCCTGTAAGGACATGATGGGGAAAAGGTTTAAGTCATGTGCATCTATGCAAACTTAACTTCCTGTTCATTGCCTTCTACCTACCCTATCTCTATTGATATTTAGCTATAGTCACATTATCAGTGAGTCTATAACATACTGCAGAACTACTTAAAACAAAACATCTGTTTATGTGGTCAATAATAAAATTAGCATTTTTAAAAAAATGACAACCACTTTGCCAACTGGTAAGCTTTCATATTATATTTCAAAGGTGAAAGAGGTTTGGTGTGCAATAGCAGACAAGTGAAGTAACGCCACATAACTATGAATTTCCATGCTTCATATTTTCAGCCTTTTTCACATGTTCTCTGCAAAATGCAGTCTCTCTCTTGTGGGTGCATTTGTAGGACAAAGTGAAATAAAGGAAATGCAAGATTGTATTTCAACCAGATTATCCAGATTACTTTAATGACATTCAAAATGGCCAAATGTAAGAATAGTTCACAGACATTTCAAGGTAGACTGCAAAGAGTATTTAATATTTAACATTTTTCAAAAGAATACAATCAAAAAATCAAAATAATACGGAGAATCATCTTGCCTTTTGTCCTTATATTTTAGATCATTTGATTTTTTGTAAATTAATCTGGATTAAAAACCATCCTCTTCCAACCAATTACTGAACGTTGCTACATACTATAAAATATAAGAAATCAAAAAGAAAAACAAACATTGATATATCCCCACGTATATTGATATTTAGCTATAGGCATATTTTCTCGGAATCTATAACAACAAGTTGTCTATTTAGCGAATAATAAAATAACATTTTTTTTTCAGATGGCAACCACTTCACTTTGCCAAATAGTGAGCTTTCAAACTACACTCCAATGAACTGGGAATGCCAAATTTTTTCTTCATATTTGCGTAGTTCTTTTGATTCATTAGATGTCTGTTTGTGTCATAGCAATGTGACTGGTATGTACAGAAATCATAGTGAAGTACAGAATACATTCTGTATTTGTCATAGAAGCTTATAATAGTTTTGATAAATGTTTCCTTCAACATGGAAAACTAGTGCTATATATTAGGATTCAATGATATCCTTGAAGATTTGATGGAGTCAGAAACATACTTGGAAAAGCCTATAATTTCACAGAACTTTACAATTACTAGTAATTGGGCAAAATATTTTGATATTTTTCTGAATTTATCATAAATTATATCACACTCACATGGCAACATACTTAAGCATTACACATCCTATAGGTGCACTTGCCATGCATACATACTATATAAGTTTATAAATGTATTTATATGAATAAGTGGGTATAATGTTTTTAGAGTTTTATTAACATATGTATTAACAGGAGATTGGAATATGTGAACAAAAATCTGCCTTCACAAATGATTTTTATAATAAACTTAGATATCACAAAGCTTCACATAGAAGACATTTATTACACTCCTCACAACAGCAAGCTTCCCCATGTTTCATTTTCAGAACATTTCAATTCTTATGCAGGATACATGCCATTGAAGATGTGACATTTCTTTTCCTTTCATTACCAGGGATTACATCCTTATGTGAGCTCAGGAAACATGAACAAATATTATTTCTAGAAGCAAACCCCACTGTATGCTATATTCATGGAAAAAATCATTCTTATTTATCCAAAAGATCTTTAGTGATTTAAACAATACAAATAACACGTGAAAATTATGAACCAAATTTGCTAATTATATTGTTTTATATTATTTTGTATCCCTTTGGAGGTCATCTCTCTGGCTATTTTAGTTTCCTCCTTCAAAAAACAACTTCATTTTAATAAATGATATGGTTTAACACATAGAAAATTAACCATATTTCTAATCATATTTTCTTGAAAGGTAACGTTTGGACTGGAGATTGGGGGCAGGCTTCAGAACCCTTATGCTGGGTGTGCTTTCGCACCCGTGCAGACTTACAAACCTACTTTTCCATACGCTTCTTTGAGCGATTGTCTCTGACCACAAGCGCTGAGTGGCTGTGCTGATTAAATTCTGTGATCTTCTCTCTGCATCTATAATTCATCTTGTCAGGTATGGAAGACCAGTGGCTTCATTTGAAAGAGAAAAACCCACAGACCCAAACAAAAATGAAAAAAAAAATGAGGCTTTGTTTCTTGACCTTTAATTCTAAGAAAAATACATATACACCTAGGCATACCAGTGTCAGATACTAATAGTTAATTTCTGTTAGAAAGAGACAAGGATTTTAAAGCATGAAAATAAGGCCACACCTCAGAGTGATGGCCATTTCTCCTCTGCTGGAGAAAGGCCTTCGAGGTCTCTGTCAGATTCGCACACACAGCTGTGAAGATTCTCCAAAACGAGGCAGTTTCTCTCACAAATCTGTGCAAAGCTCCAGTAAATAATTTATAGCAGGAATGAAGTGACAAGTTAAACAAGCCCATTTTGTCTAAAATGCTATGAAGGCACCACACTGCAGGGTGAGGGGAGCCAGTTGATGGGAGCCAGAGTCTGTCTAGAAGAGACCGTGCTGCTGTAAAGAAAATGAAGTGTAATGAGATCCCCTTTCATGCATAATTTATAGGTGGAAACATGACTGCATAAAAAGCCATGGATTTTAACAAGGCCAGTCTGCAATCATGCACATTATCTTCCCAGAGGAACTTTATATAATACTGGTCAAAAAGAAGAGAAGTCTGAGTGCCAGTACAAAATAAAGCTGACAGGTTTTCAAATGCAGTAGAATCTACTTTAGGATGCAATGTCAGTAAAAGGGACAATTTCTATTTACCCCTGAAAATACAGTTTAGCTAAGAATTTACTTTAAAACATTTGTTATCTTCACGTCAGGTTGGAGGTGAAAACGAATAGAAGATTCCTATCAATTGAAGTGCTTAAGGCATATTGACTGACTACTGTGGGGTTAGGTTAAACTGGACTTGGCAGTCATTTTCACTATTCTGGTAACAAAAGTTAGAAATGTGGGCAGTAAAGAGGCTTCAAAAGTTTGGTAATTGTAAACGCAAAATTTAATTCAATTGTATTATAAGCACAAATATTGTTATTCAGCTTTCAAGACACCATTCAGGACTAACATAAGCCTAATTCAATGCACAGTGTTACATGTGCAGCATTAGCTGACAGTTGCAGAAAAATATTGACTAAAGCTTTGTGAGCTTTAAATTTATTACCACCGAGCTCTAGGGTGACCTTCCTTAGTCTTAAAGAACTGGAAAGTTGGCCTGAAGTCTCATAACATTCCATATGAACTGAGTAGGTTACATTTAAGATATAAAGCAACAATTAGTTAAAGAAGAGGCCATGAATTTAAAGAAGAGTGAAGGACAGTAGAAGTATGGAGTGGGACAAAAGGGAGAAGTGTTGTAGTTGTATTCCATTATATTATATAATATTATATTATATTAATTATATTATATATTATTATGTTATCTCAAAAATTGAAGAAAAAAGAAATGGGTAAGAAATCAAGACCGGTCAGAAACAGGAGGAAAGTCTGCAAAAAGCTTAAGTGTTTAGCATGGTGACTTCCACTTGGCACTATCAATGCCTGAGAACCAAGCAAGGTAGCCATATTGATTCTGGTGACGTATCATTGTTTTTGACCTTTGGTTGAAAATTGCTGATGTATCATATAGTTACTGTAAAATGACTGATTCTTTAATGCAGGTATTTTTTTTTATCATATGTACTTACCTATTTAGTTAATTAGTCATTGGCTGTGTGTGGGTGGGGGGTAGGGTGGGTGTGTGTACAGGTACAGGCATGCATAGTGGCATATGTGTAGAGAGTCAGACAGAGGAAATTTTTCAAGAATCAAATCTACCATGTGGGTTTCGGGTAATGAACTTAAGTTGTGAGGCTTGGCAGCAAGCCAATGTCCTGCCGAACCATCTTGTAGTCTTCTCCTTTTAAGATCCACTGTTAAAGAGAAAGAGTTTCTGTAAAACAGAGCTCAGGTTTTGTGGCCTTGATACTTAAAAAAAAATGTAATCAAGATAAAATACGTTGTGTTCATCTGTTTGCTACACCTCAAAACTGTTTCATATCTTGATGCTGAGGAAATGCAGGTTTAGGTCTTTTAATAATTTAATGTCTGAACATGAGGATTTAGTTTGTGTCACAAAACAAGTGGAAAGCCTAGCAAACAAGCATGTACAAAACACACAGACATAATCACAGAGGTCTCTCTTCTCTCTCTCTCTCTCTCTCTCTCTCTCTCTCTCTCTCTCTCTCTCT
>JADRCD010214155.1:49025-78419 GCA_019843815.1 Montemys delectorum | reverse complement strand
TGTTAGAGGAAACAAATGTTTTCTAAAATATATTTAAGATTTTATTATATCACCACAACTTTATGGTAAGATATTAAACTTCATGAGAAGAGATAAATTTATATTAATGTTCTCTTTTTGTTAAAGAGATGTTGGGGGCATAAACTAAACATTTGATTGTAATTGATCACAATTGACAACAAGTGATAGAAATTTCCTCTATTTTTTGTAAAGCTGTTTGTCTCACCAGTTAATTTTTATCAAAGGATTAAGTCTTGTGGCAAGCTTAAGATGAGGTCTTAGCCAAAAGTAACTTGAAATATGCAACTCATCTTTTCTTTTTTGATGGCCGTGGGACTTTTAAACCAGATGGGGGATGGCGCACCCTGCGCGGAACTCCTGGACACTGACATACAGCCCCTCTGCCGAGCGTACCGTCAGCCCAAACCACCCCGGGAACAGAGGACAGCAGGGTCTCTCCACCTCTTTGTACAGAGCTGATATCTTGGGGTAGCAAGCAAAGGAATGCAGACTACCTATCTACTGAGCTTGGTCAGGGCGGGAAGGGCCTCCGCCACCATGTTGACCACGGCCACCATTATTTGGGGGTGCTGCTAAAGAGCCAGTCTGCGAAATGGGGGGACTAGAGTTGTGCGAACGGAGGCGGTGTAAAGTTCCACACTGAAGCGACTATGCCCCCATTTTGTTTGTTTTGTTGCTGCTCACAGATGCGCACATGCAGCCAGCCCAACCTGGGAGCGAGCCAGTCGTGGTGCTAGCATCCGGAGCCACAGTGGCTCTGCTTCATTTCCCTGTCTGGGACAGTCATAAGGTCCCGCAGCGGGACAACTGCAGTTCTGTGCCCACGACAGGCGACAGGCAGTGGTATAGATTGGTCTTGAGATAGTATTCTCAGTTTCCTGAGAAGCCTCCAAATTGATTTCCAAAGTGATTGTACAAGTTTATACTCCCACCATCAATGGGGGACGTGGGGAGTGTTCCACATCCTTGCCAGAATGTGTTATCACTTGAGATTTTTATCTTAGCTATTCTGACTGGTGTAAGATGGAATCTCAGAGTTGTTTTGATTGACATTTTCCCAAAGATTAAGGACTTTGAACATTTCTTTAAGTGCTTCTTGACCATTCAACATTCCTCTGTTGAGAATTCAGTGTTTAGCTCTGTGTCCCATTTTTAATATGGTTATTCGGGTTGTTGGTGTCTAATTTCTTGAGTCTTTCATATATTTTGGATAGTAGCCCTTGTTGAATGTAGGGTTGGTAAAGATCTTTTCTCAATCTGTAGGTTGGTATTTTGTCCTATTGGCAGTATAGGAGTTTTTCAGTTTCATAAGGTGCCATTTGTCAATTGTTGATCTTAGAGCCTGAGCCATTGGTGTTCTGTTCAGGAAGTTGTCTCCTGTTCCAAGGAGTTCAAGGCTATTCCTCACTTTTTGTTTGGTTATATTTAGTGTATCTGGTTTTACATTGAGGTCCTTTATCCACTTGGACTTGAGTTTTGTGCAGGATGATAAATATGGATCTAATTGTATTCTTCTGTATACAGACATCCAGTTAGACCATCACCATATGTTGAAGATGCTTTCTTTTTTCCATTGTATGGTTTTGGCTTCTTTGTTGAAAATCAAGTGTCTCTAAGTGTGTGGGATCTTCACACACACTTCTTTATTTCAGGATCTTCTTTATTTCAGGATCTTCAATTTGATTCCATGCATTAACCTGTCTCTTCCTATACTAGTACCATGCAGTTTTTATTATTAATGTCCTGTAGTACAGCTTGAAGTCAGGGATAGTGATTCCTCCTGAAGTTCTTTTATTGTTCAGTATAATTTTAGCTATCCTGGGGTTTTTGTTTTCCCTTGCTTGGCTAGAGTTACCTCAAGATTTTTTTATATTTTTTTGTGGCTATTCTAGCAGTTTCAGGTTTCTAGGTGTAGGTCTTTGATCTATTTGGAGTTTTCTGCATGATCATTTATACAAGTCTAATTTCTTTCTTTTGCATATAGACAATCATTTTTCCCAGAACCATATTTTGGAGATGTTTTCTTTTCTTTAGCATATGCTTTTGTTGTCTTTGTCAATTATTTTTGAGGTTTTTTTTTTTTTTGTTTAATGAAGTGTTCAATTGCACATGAATCTTCAGTGAAGTCCTAAGCACAATGTGCACTTGTGCATATGTATGGGGCATCCCAGCCCCAGCCTACACATTCCTCCCATTCCTCCCCACTCCAGCGGGCTCTTTCCTGCAACCAACCTTCCAGCCAATCAGTCTTCAGGCCAGGTCCAAGTCTTTTGTCAACTATTAAGTGCCTGAAGTTACATGTGCTCATGTTTGGGTCTTCAGGTTTTTTCCATATGTTAGGCATTATATTTATTTATTAGATTTTAAATTTTTTTCTAAATCATGGTTTTTCTGTGTAGCTCTGGCTGTCCTGGAGTTTGCTCTATAGATGAGGATGGCCTTATACTCTGAGATCTGTTTGCTTGTCACCATCACTGACCGTATAGTCATACACTAACTATGGCTCTGTAATATATTTTGAGAACTGGAATGAAAATCTCTCCAGCATTATTCTTTTTTGCTCAAGATTGTTTTGGCTACTCAGGGTCTTCTGTGGTTCCTTATGAATTTCAGGATTTTTTTTTTTTTTTTTTTTTTTTTACTATTTCTGTGAAGAATGAGATGAGGAGTTTGGTTGGGATTACAATGAGTCTATAAATATCTTTTGGTATCCTGGGAATGTCAGAAACTACACCGATAAAGAGTCATCCAACTGATTGCAGAAACAGGAACAGAACAAAGACTACAATAGATATGCTAATGTGGATGAGGGAGAGTCCTGGAGGTCATAGTTTTGCAGAAAGAACCACAGGCAAGTAAGGAAAGCTGAGAGTGGGAGAAATAGTCTTCCTCAGGGAAGAACACTCTAATTGGCTGTCCAATGCCAAACAGACCTGTAAACAAGTAACATTATACAGACTGAGAGGGTTGTGCACATGCATTTAGGAGTGTGTGTGTGTGTGTGTGTGTGTGTGTGTGTGTGTATAGCAACAATTAAGGAAAGGAGGGGCTATGCATTTGAAAGAAAGCAAGAAGGAATGATGTAATTATAATCTCAAAAATCAAAGAAAATTAAAGCAATTACAAGACCCATAGAAGGCAAGAAATTGGGCTCAGTAACAAGAGACAAAGGATTTAAAAGGCACAGATTCAGAAATGACTCAGAGCTTTAAGCTCTAAGACATGGATAAAGGTTGGGGTTAAGCTCAGTGGTAGCATTTTACCATGGACAAAAAATCAATTTTTTTTTGTCACAGGAACAGTAAACCATTGGGACTTATGATAGATTAGTTTAATCAATTAATGCTGTTTCTATAGCTAAGGAAAACATGACCACCCAAGCACATTAAACAGTCAGTGATAGCTCTCTTCAGTGACTGTATATCCTTCAAGCTAACCCATTGGTGGCAGCTTTTCCTTCTGAGTCAGTCAATCTCCCTCAATGAACATGCTCCTGAGAGAACAAATTCTTACAGCAGCCATGGTGTGCCTCCATAGCCCATGCCAAGCCTCTTCCACTGTGGTAAATCTGCTGTGGTGTCACTGAACCCGATGCTGTGCAGATGACTTATGCTGCTTCAGGTCTGTTTTGCACATTGGTGGCATAGATATACCTTAAATAAGCAGTCAATACAGCATTGTGCTCTATTTCAGGTCTTGTCCTTTGTCTCTGCCCCTTCATTCGACTCATACTCCGGGTTCAGGGAAAGAGTGCACACAGACAATCTTAAAGGCTCTGGACACACCATTATATCATACTGTTGATCCAACCATATTTCCAGACAGTTGTCCAATTACCATCAAAGTTAGGCGTAAAATCCGACATTTTCATTATTTATGTTGTTATAAGACATAACAACATAAATGTGTGTTATATGAAGCTTGAATAAAATAATTTGTTATACTTTTCTTGTGTCAACTTGAAACAACCCAGACTCACCAGGAAACAGGAAACTTCAGTTGAGGAATTGCCTAGAACAGTTCAGCCTAATTAATGTATGAGGACCCAGTTCACTCTGGGCAGTGCAATCCTTAGACAGGCAGGCCCTGATTTTGTATGAAAGGTAGGTGAGCAAACCAGAGGGAGCAAGCCAGGAAGCATTCTTCCATGACTTTCTGCCTTGGCTTTTATTGATGATGGATTATAAACTGTAAACCAAATGAACTATCCCTTCCACCAGTGGCTTTTCGTCCCTGGTGTTTAATCACAGGACCAGGAAGTAAAGTGAACAATGAGAGCATCTTTCATTATTTAATACCATTCTGTATGTGGTTGCTTGTATTACAGTCACCTGACAAAATAATTTGTATAGTATCTTTCTTTTTAATAACATGGATACATTTTCTGTTCTTGAGTGACTTGGGTTAACACTAGAGTGCTCAAATATGACAGATAAGTTTTTGTGACATCCAGCCAGTAATGAGGATTTCCAGTGATAACAAATCACAAATATTGTTTCATGAACTCAAATTCTCATAGAGAGCAGTTAGCTGAGACTCACCTTGCCAGTCATCAGGCCCAGAACTGAATTGCTCCTGAGTACTTTACTGGGGTCTCTTTACCATCATTTTTATATTTGCTATATTTCAGTGTTAATGTTTGCCAGTTGTTTAAGAATTACATGCAAAACCTTACTACCACCATACAATTTTTAAAAATCCTTAGTCGTTGCTATGAGCTATAGGTATACAATAAAATGAGTAATAGTCAGGCCATATGGTGCCCATGGCATCTTTTATATAAGTTACACATATATTGTGTGTGTGTGTGAAAAATGTCTATTTTTCAGAAATATTTGAGGTAACTTACAAGTTAAATAACATATTATTGCCCCTTTAAAATGTTTGATTAGTTCTTTGAGAACTTTGTACAATAGATTTTAATCATATTTACTGTCCCCAACTCGTCCCAGACAGATCTTCCTTCTCTTTAACTGCTCATATGATGCCACACCCAAAAAGAGTCTGTGTATTAGAAAATGTCATAATATACTTACTTAGAAATCTACTTTTCTTCCTTTTAATCTTAAGTGGAAAATATTAAAATGTTTTTAAAGGGTATGCATTACTTAATTTCTTAATATACTAAAGCTATTATATACTTATATACTATTGCTATACTAAAATGATTGCTATAATTTTTTTGTGAAATATTCACAAGTAAAACTACTAAGTGCATCCTGTGCACCCAGTCTATCTATCAGCAAATCAGTATTTCCAAATTCAAAGCACTGCCATTCACTTTGTGTGTGAAACCATAGATCTCAAGTGTCTTGTGTAAAATGTTCTCCCACGGTTGGCACATCCCCTAAATGACCTTTGTCATAATGTTTCCCATTGTAGGTTACCTGTAATACTTACTACCGTGGAAATGTGGAATGTTGCTACATGTGTTGGTTGGAGAATGATGACTGTGCCTGTTCAGTACAGATACAGCTTTTAAAACATCTTAGCCAAGCCTAGGATTCAGAACCCTGCTATGGAAAGCCACATGCGTTTCTGAATCTCACCACCTCTCCTTCATTTGTCTCTCATCTCCTCTGTTACTCTCTGCTTCAGCTGAGGTCCCAGTATTCCACTCATTTCCATGGTTTATACCCAGACTCTACTCCCTTCTTCTTCCTGTTACCAAAATGGTCCTTCAGTCTAAATTAGGCTCTATCACCTCCTGGCTCTCAGCTCTCCATGGCTACCCAAACTAAACTCTGAAGCCCCCATCATGCCCCTGAGTGCCTCATGGGCCTCATTTACTATACTTCTTCACTGTAGCAGGTCTCTTTGCTTGTGTTTGAGTACACCAAACTCCATCCATCATGGCTCAGAGTTCTTGTGTAGTTTTCCCTCTCTGCCTTGAATATTCAAACCTCTCTATATGAGTGCATGTACACTCTGCCCTTGAAATCACAATATAAGCTTTATATACCAGGATTTGTTATTTATCTTTTTACATTCCTGGGATTATACCTACACATTGGAAGAGCCCCCAAAATGTTAAGCAAACGAGTCCCTTTGAGGAACCATTTACTCTCATTCTTATACTTTTTTACCCTGGACACAGTTGAGACAGTCGGTGGAGATAATTCAACTTGTGACTGGAAGGCTGTGATCATGAATGGTGGTAGTTATAAAATTATAGTACATATAGTAGTCCATTACATCTATAAAGAAACAATGACCTGATTTATCTATGTTTTCGTGAGAAACCATGGACAAATGGCATCAAGCAATGCCAAGGGTATTACTTCCCTAGTTCCTTCCCAGTATAATTACTAACAGTTGGTTGGCTGCATCCCTTGCCTGAAGGTACCTGGAAGCTGCCAGGCTCAAATGGATTACTATGTATGGGATCTTCCTATCTGTCTAGGATGCTAAACACTTTTCTCTAAAGTTACTTTATACACAGATTCCTTTATAGTTTCTTCATAAATAATTCTGCCTTGAATTATCCTTCTTGATAAATGAGCTTTTTACTGTTAAGCTCCTGAATGATGCAAATGGATTCTGGCAGGTATGAGCTTGCTAGAGGTATTGCATAAAGCTGTGAGGAAGGGGTCCACTCCTCTGATTCTCCATGTACCCTACCCTCAGTCTTGTTTGTGTTTCCCAATGGCTGTGCCCAGCTAAATGCAGACTGTGCAAACAAAGAAAAGCAAGCAATGGACCTGAGAACAAATACAAGCAGGATTTGCATAAAGGAATAGGGGTGGGTTGCTACAGTGGCATGAAGACCCTACTATTGGTGTGGAGTAGGATGAGGGATCAGGGACAGAGAAAGAAGTACAGCTCCTCATTGCCTTTGATTGTATTCTTTGAGGAGCAACTTAATGCTGCAGGGCAGGAAGCTGGGAAATGTACATCTGGAAAAGCAAACAAAGTCGTTGTGGTCTCAGAATTGAAGATTTCAAAGACAGAAATCCCAAAGCATGACAACTAGTTAAAAAGCTATACAGAGTCAACTAAACTGGATTTAGCTCTCAGCTGTAGATGGAGAGTGACAGCTTTGCAAACCTCAACCTTCTTAGACTTATGAATGAGTCACAGATTACAAGCTGATAGCTTATTTTTTTTTGTGCCTCTGTGTCTTTATTTTTTATCTTTAAACTAAGAATTAGGGAATTTGATTCATTTAAAAATAATTTCTAATGAAAAGTATAGATACAGGACAATTAACATCCATACCAGGACTGAAACTCTGTGGCTCTTCAAAACAATGACTCTGTAATTACTGCTCATTTTTACTATAATGCATGGAACAACTTTAAATGTGCATACTATATTAATTGTTAATAAAACATTATCGTCTTTATATCCTAGGTTCTGTGTGAGATTTTGTTGAGGACAATGAAAAAATATTTTAATTACAAAACAAATAACTATGAAAATAAATTAAATGTTTGCAGTTGGAAAACTGATAACCAGAAAGCCCAAGTCTCAGGACTCACATGTTTAGAAAATCTAAGCTGTTGGGACAGTCCTCACCTTAGATTGTTCTTTGTGAAGCACCTGTACTGAGGCAGTATCTAGAATTGAATTGCTGTACTGGCTGGTTTTGTGTACCAACTGGACACAGGCTGGAGTTATCACAGAGAAGGGATCTTCAGTTGGGGAAGTGCTTCCATGAGATCCAGCTGTGGGGCATTTTCTCAATTAGTGATCAAAGGGGGAGGGCCCCTTGTGGGTGGTGCCATCCCTGGGCTGGAAGTCTTGGGTTCTATAAGAGGGCAGGCTGAGCAAGCCAGGGCAAGCAAGACAGTAAGGAACATCTCTCCATGGCCTCTGTATCAGCTCCTGCTTCCTGACCTGCTTGAGTTCCAGTCCAGACTTCCTCTGGTGATAAACAACAATGTGGAAGTGTAAGCTGAATAAACCCTTTCCTCCCCAACTTACTTCTTGATCATGATGTTTGTGCAGGAATAGAAACTCTGACTAAGACAATTGCTGCAAGCAAAGTTGACAAATGATAATGGTATGGTATCTCTTAAGGAGCAGCCATGCCAAGGGTTTCAGACCTACCCAAAGGGGTGACCATAGTCCAATATACTGTATGCTACATCGGATATAACTTGAGCACATGTGATCTCAAAACCTGATGCCACAGTTGACACACTTCCTCCAACAAGCCCACACCCACTCCAACAAAGCTACATCTCCTAATAGTACCACTCCCCATGGACCAAGCATTCAAACACATGAGTCTATACAGTCCATTCCCATTCAACCGACCAAATCATTCTAAGACAAATTTAATGGAAGTCACACAACAAGGGGGACAGGCCAGTGTTGTTCTTTCTGACTCATAGCAATGGATCAGAGACTAGGAATGGTGGCTGTCATGATGACTCAGCAGAATCTCTAGGCTGCCATCCTCTCTGCCTCTCTCACACAGGCTTGTGGGTGTGTGGTGCTGAGCTTGTAAGACAGAGACAAGGCATCTGTACTGAAGGAGTCTGTGATGTGTGTCCTTCAACCCTATCAGAACAGCCCCTCCCCCAAACCTGCAAGACAGGCTGAGTGACAGCTCATTCAGCCTGTTGCGGCATAAAACAATGAAAAGATTAAGTTGAATGTCAATAAAATAACCACCAGAGCTCTGACCTCCAAATAGAACTAGTTTTGTGTGTCCTTTAAGTATTATATGTGTGAGATGGTTTTTACAGCACAACAGAGCTGCCATAGAGATTTAGGTCTTATCCCTAAGGGACTGTAAAAGCAGTATTGACTCTGCAAGTTGGGTCTTGAGGATACTTTGGGATTCAGGATAAATAAAGTTCCAGATCCTTCATGTAAGAAATGAACTCTCTCACCTTCTCTTCTCCCTTCCCCTCCTTCCTTTCTCTTTCCCACCCCTTCTCTCCGTAAGATTGATCCCAGGTCTGAAAGCAGTGCTAAATGCTCAGTGACTAGAAGTTAGTTCTCTACAGAATTTTCAAGTGAGTGTGAAGATGGATGGAATTAGTCATTCACCTAATGTTTATATGTGACGTGTCCACACTGTTCAAGCACCAATGACCCATTAGTAAATGGAGCATTGTTTTGTCATACTTTTCACTGTGGCGAGTAGAAGATGAACACACTAATGCCAGAATTAACATACTCACATTGGCTGATACTGTCAGCCTGATAGGATAGAGGATCAAGCCTCTGGGCAGGTGGGAGGGATGATCTATACTAGGATAGTTCAGGTGAGAAGTCCCACCACAAATCTGGGAAGCAATACACGTTGGGCTGGGTCCTGGAATGTGTTGAGGCCTGCAAACCCCCACCCCCACCTTCATGTAGCTATAGCCATATAGTTCCATACCTGCCAGCTATTTCATATTGTTGCTATGCCTGCCAGTCATTGACACAGAAAAATAACTTGAATCAGAGCAGGGTCATGCTGACCAGATACCCTATTATGTTCTGTATGTTTTGAGCAACTGTAAACTCCACTTAGGACTAATCAGAATAGAACTGTTAGAACTGTTCTGTCTAATTAGCCAAAATAGTTGGAGTCAGAGCTGACCACCAGGCAGCACTTCCATGAGCTCATTGTGGTTTTTTTCACTTATAAGCTGGCCCTGAGAAATGTTCAGGCTCATAGCCTCAGCCCCCAAATTCTGAGCTATGGCCCTGACTGATTGGCCTTAGGGTGTGCATTCTGTAAAGCGTCCCTGTCTCACTGAGATGGCTGTTTGTGTGGTTTGTGGGGTGACTCCTGAACCCCAACAGAATGAATAAAATTGAGAAAGCAAGCTGAAAGCTTGCAACCATCTATCTCATTCCTTCCTGACCATGATTAGAACACTGAGACCAGCCCTTGCTGCTATGATTTCCCTACTATGATGCTGTACCACTCCCCAACTGTGAACCAAAATGAACCTTTTCTCTCTTAAGTTGCTGTTGTCAGGTTTTTTTCTTTTTAATCACAGCAGCAAGAAAAGTAACACACCACTGTGAAGATAAAAAGCCCCTAGAGAAGGGAAAGAGGTCAAAGGGGTTCTGGTTTAAAGAGATCCATAAAAAAACAAACAAACAAACCTCTCTAGATCCTTCAGAGATTGGAACAGAGTAAGCTACAAATTAGGAATAAAGCAAGAGGCAGAGTTGGAGACAACAGCTGTGCCAAAGCCAGAAGAAGTAACTTCTGAGTCAAAGCAAAAGAGACCAGTGAAGGAGAAAAAGTTAGAGGAAAGGGCCAGAGAGGGAGCTCGGATAAAGCATGGTGGGCCCAGCAGACTTTGAAATGCAAAGGAGTATGCATTTTTGTGGGTTTTTTTTTTTTTTTTTACTTTACATCCCCTCACTGCCCCCTCTCAGTCACCCTCTCCCACAATCCTTCCCCCAATCTCCTCTCTCCTCTGAGCTGGTGTTGGGGGATGAGATGTCTAGGGGGCTAGGCATATCCTACATGCCAGACAAGGCAGCCCAGCTAGAAGAACATAGCTGCTATTTCAGTTGTTGGGGACCCACATGAAGGTCAAGCTACACATCTGCTACATGTGTGGGAAGAGGCCTAGGTCCAGCCCATGTATATTCTTTGGTTGGGGGTTCAGACTCTAAGAGTCCCAAGGGTCCAGGTTAGTTGATCCTGTTGGTATTCCTGTGGAGTTCCTGTCCCCTTTGGTGCCGTAATCCTTCCCCTGTACTGTGATCCGCGCAAGTCATCTCGCCGGCAAGAATGCACGCGGACACCAGGATCCTTCTGCAGCAACCGTTTATTGCATCTTTAAGAGGAGGACCCCCAGCACTGAAAAGGCGCTGCTTAAATATACCCTGGAGCGGCATGTTCACCTCTGATTGGCTGTTTGCTCATTACCTCATGAGACACCCCGGGATAGGCTGTGACTTGGCGTGCTCTGGCCCTTAGCACATGCGCAGACTACTTGTTACAGGGAGAAGACACCGGATGCCAGCGCCATCTTGTAGCCAGCTCGGGCACGGCTCTCTACATCTCCCCCTTTTTGTTTTAAATGATAGGCTCTGGCCGATGCCCCGTGTCTTAGGCTAGCTGACGTGCTGTCCAAAGGGTATTTATTTGTTCTTACTCAGCTGCATCATGGCAGCTGCTTCCATGCGCTGGTTAGCGGGCCTCCAAGCTCTCTATACACCTTCATCCAAGCCTCTAGTTATATGGAGTAATGGTGGCTCGGCATTCCTTAGTGCACTGTTCACACACTAGTTGTTTGATCAGCGGCATGGCTGCATCTGGATCACCAAAGATTCTCTCTGCAGCTTCTACTAATCTAGCCATAAAGTCAGAAAACGGCTCTATGGTGCCCTGTAAAATTTTTGTAAGATTCCCGCTTACCTCCCCTTTATTACCAATCTGATTCACCTGCTCAAAGACTTGCAGTGGGTAACCAGTCTGTTGATTAGCAAAGCAACCTTGCCCCAAAAGCATATCCCTATCCTAGGCTTGATTCCCAGCTGCATGATTAGCGTCTGCCTGTTAATTAGCAAATTAAAGTGAAAGAGGCTGTGATCCGTAAGTACGGACTCAGCTAAGGACTTTATAACTTTAAAATCCAAGGCTCATGAAAACGCTGACCCTATGCATCTTGTAAAACTGGATAAACAAGTGACAATTCAATTCTAACTGTAGGGTCAATAGTAGGCCCCGCATCCAACTCTCCTTCTCTGACTCTACCAAATGCTCCTCTCCTATCTGCTCCAATGCTGCCTGTGAGTTCGCCGCGGATGGGAAGCCGCGCGGTTCCTATTTCCCGCCTTCTTTTGCTTTCGATTTTGCGGCCCATCTGGATGGTACCTTTCCTCCCCACAGTGGGCCGCCTCTTCATCTAGGTCCTCCCCCTTGGAGGGACTCAGTTCTTTTAACTCAGAGCTATCAAGCCCCAAGACCTCTAGTTCCTTTTCCTTTGTACACTTCTCTCCCAGGGCGTTCTTTCCCTTATCTCTCACTTCCGCGACTGAGCGTCCTTGGAAGGGCCTATCTTTGTTTTAAGCATGCCTTTTCTTTTTTCTCTCTGAGCTCCTAGTCTCCTATCCCACTCTGTTTCTGACATGTTGTCTTGTAAGCAAAACGAAACCAAAAGAACAAGACCAAACGTACCTCTCAGAGCGGACATTTGTCCTGCAGTTCTGAATCCTTCCCATGAATGGGGGTCCCCTCAGCACCAGCGATGGTAAATTCCTGGGTTTCGGCACCATCTGTGACCCGCGCAAGTCGTCTCGCTGGCAAGAACGCATGCGGACACCAGGATCCTTCTGCAGCAACTGTTTATTGCATCTTTAAGAGGAGGACCCCAAGCCCTGAAAAGGCACTGCTTAAATATACACTGGAGCAGCATGTTCACCTCTGATTGGCTGTTTGCTCATTACCTCATGAGACGCCCCGGGATAGGCTGTGACTTGGTGTGCTCTGGCCCTTAGCACATGCGCAGACTACTTGTTACAGGGAGAAGACACTGGATGCCAGCGCCATCTTGTAGCCAGCTCAGGTGCGGCTCTCTACACTGTACTCTTCCATATGGGTCCCTAAGCTCCATCCACAGTTTTGCTGTGGGTGTCTACAGCCATCTGAGTCAGCTACAAAGGAGTGTGTCTTTTACTTCCAGCATGCTGAAAGTTGTGAAGGGAAGAGTCATGTTGGAATACAATTTATCATTGCCATTGCTCTGGAGAGAACAGACTATTAGGGAACAACAGTAGATCCTGTGAGACTTGGTTTTGTCATCTAATGACTGCCAAGACATTATGCAGTCAATGAATCCATGGTATATTTACTGTGAACTCTTGTAGGTATGGTGCTAACAGGTGTAAACAGGAAATGGTCTTGCTTTCAAGAAATATATACTTCAAATTTATATCTACCTTGCTTTATAACACTACTGTGTTTCTCACTGACCCTGATGAGTGGAGGCCTCCCTGTTCTCCCGAGGGCCAGGAGAGCCACAGTGAAGATTTCACACAGGCAGTTTAAAATGGAGCAATTTTTCACATCGGTGGTTCAGTTTCAGAAAAGTGTATGCTGAATTTAAATTATTTTCTTCATTTTTCAATACCCATGTTCTTCTGCAAATGATTCATAATGAAAGACTCTAAATTAGACTTAGAAAATCAATAGCTGGTTCTTACAATGAATCTTGGGAAAATTTAAAGAACTATCTTAGAATGGATATATTTAATCACAGAAACCCTTAATAAATGTACTTTTTATTTTTATGTAAAAAAAAAATCCGTCAGCTATTGGTGCTGAGGCGCTGTCTGAGGCATGACTTTATGAAGCCAGTTTCCAGAAGCCCAGTTAAGGGTGGGGCTTCTTTATCCATTCTAACAATGGGCTTAGGTGTTCAGTTGTGACAAGGAAATGGACTTGTCTGCATCTTACAATTTCTTTTTATTGAAGTCTTTGTTGTTGTTGTTGTTTTGTTTTTTGAGACCCAGTTTCTCTGCATAGCTCTGGCTGTCTTGAAACTTACTCTGTAGACTAGCTGGCCTTGAACTCAGAGATCCAAGCATCTCTCCCATGTGCTGGGATTTCAGGTGTGTGCTACCACTACCCTGATTTGTTGAAGCCTTAATATGGTAAATAGGAGGCCTCAGATTTTAGGGGATGTTTTACGTGCTCCAAAGTGTTTGCTTGTCCTTAAACCTTAGTTTCTATCTATAAACATGAGTATATTATTCACTTAGACAAGATAATGGTTTTCTGAACTATATTTGGTCACACCTCAGGCTCCGAGTAGAAAAGATACATACATTACTTAATAGTATCTGGGCAGCTCCAAAGATAAGAGCCAAGACTCTCTACTGAGAGGAAAAAATGGAATAACTTCCTTTACCTAGAGGCAAGTTTATAATTGAAAAGTCACTAAAGTTTAGGTTGTAGATCTCATTTTCCCTACAAGCCAAGTGTGAATCGCAGTCAATAAGATTTAGAATAGATGAATAAGTGTTAAAAAACCATAAAGAACACTTGCAACCTTATAGGAAATTATTGACTGATAAATTATTGTGGAGCTGAGAGAGTTAATTTTCACTTATATACCAAGTCGATTAGGATGGTGGTTGATTCAGAGTTAATGATAGGAAAATCTGGGAGGTCCATGGCAAGGCAGGGAGGTCCTGCCTGTGTGGACTGGAGGATGCTTCCTGTTTCACAGGTATATTTATCATAGATTAATCTGTCCTCACTTAATTTTTATGTACTTTGAGAGTTGAACCTCATTTCTGGCTTTTCTATTCCATATCAGTTGTGTAGCGAGTGGCATGGACATCTGTTTGTGCCATAGGCCTTGCTAATTTATTCATTTAACAAATGAATATTATGGATTATTGTGTGTCAGTACTGTGTTCACAATGAACATATCATGTTTATATGAAGGGTCTAACTTCCCTTCTTATTTTGGTTAACATAATAGTAATTACTTGCCAACATATTTTATTTATTGTGCTATTGAAGTGGTGGGTGCATGTGCCATGGTACATATATGGAGGTCAAAGGACAACTTGTGAGAATTGACTCTTTCCTTCGCTGTGTGGGTACTGGGAATTGAACCTATGTCATTAGGAGTGGCAATGAGGGCCTTTACCAACTAAGCCATCTTCTGGTCTGGTCATGGACCCATTCATGATCCCAAGCTGACTCTGTGTCTTACTAGAAATTGTTCACTCAATACATTACTGGTCGTGTTGTGTGTATGTGTATATGTGTAAACTCCTAATGTTTCCTAGTGACTTTAGCCAGAAATAAGCAATCTCCCTAACTTCCTTTGCTTCAATGCTGTTACTCTGATACACTAATGAAAAAAGTCTTGCTTGGTTGTTGTCCAGTCATGTATAACAGTTGTTGTAAACAAGCCATGGATAACTCTTCAAAAGAGTTGAAGGAGGCTTTTTTTCTTTGCCACGAACAGTAGATATTTAGTGACTGTTTGATGTTTGGATGAATTCACGGTTGCATGATTGTGTGTGTACACTTGCATTGGTTGCACCCTTGCCTTTTATTTCCAAGGATGATGTCACCAATCAAAACATGCAGCTGTGTTTGAAAAGAAAGCTGCCAATGTCTTTTCTACATTGCATATATGAAGCAGATTTTTCAGTTCAGAAAATGTAGCTATTTGAAGGAACTAAGTTCTTTTTTTCTCTTAATTCACAGTTGGCCTAATGCATTTGCCCATAGAAGTGCGATCATGTTTTGCACACACCAGGGGCTCTGTTAGCTACTGGTGTTTCTAAGCGTTTCACAGCCATGCCACACTTTTGACAAGCTGTGCCACATCTCACTGTAGAAAGGCCACCTCTGCTTTCCCTTTCCAGTGACTCTCTGCCTTATTTCACAGGATCATACCTTCTCTGACCATCAATTCAAAAATAATAATGGCCAGTGATTCAGCGTTATCAGTCTGAGCATGGGCAAGTGAGGATATGATATTTATATATCAAATTCATTAACACTTTCCTTAACTCCCCAAGACAGGAACTTCACTGTGATACACAGATCCCAATCATGTCACACCCAGTGGGAATATGTTCTTGTGAACAAATGGCCTTGACTCCCACTAAGTCTTAGTTTTCTTGCATATAAAGAAGCAGCAACTGTCCTTTCTGCTTCAGGTGGATTAATGCATGTTGCTGAGATGATGATGAAGAAAGAAATGCTGCAGCATTGGAGCTGATGGCCATCAATCTAACCCAGTGTCCCAGAGTATGCTTTCAATAGAGAAGCTATTGTAATAATGGTCATGGCAATGGTGACGCTTTCAAAGCTATTGATAATGGTAAGGTAATTGCAACCTTTATTGTTGTTGGACAACATTTATTAAATGCCTCATAATGCCTTAGCTGACCCCAGCAGCAGATTCAATCCTCTCTGGCTCACATTAGCATTTGCAGTGTAAACACTTGGTTTGCATATTTTGCCTAGAAAATTATTTGGTACAAGAATTTACATTTCTCCCATTACCTTCTTCCTTCAACTAAGAAGTGCTATCTTGTTATTCTCATCCAAACATCATGATTTCCTTCACTTTTAAATCTATTTTCATCAAATCTCTGTAGGCATATATTTTTCACAACCTACTTTAATATGGGTTTAACCTTCCTTCTAGCCCACCACCCACCAGAGGCAGTGGAGAAGAAAGGATTAGGATACAGGGGAAGTGGATCTGTTTAGAAATAATTGTTTGGGGGAGATTCTAATCTTTATTGTTCTCTGTCCAGTCTACTAGCAAACTCCAAACACAAATCAGAAGCTGCAGTCCAGTTCATTTGGCAGACACCACCCATGAATCAGCAATGGCAGTTCAATCCAGAAGAACTCCAGTTCAACCCAAACCACAAGGCTCAATAATCCTACTGAGCCTGCAGAAGCGGCAGGAAGCTGTAGGACTCTCATGAGAAGTTCTTTGGAAAGTTTCTCTCTCTGAAGTCTACACAGGTGAAGCCCAGCAACACAATGTTGTGGGACAATGGACTGTACCGCCAGACAGAAAACCTGGAAAGGTTGAGTGGATTCAGGAAGCCAAGCAATTCATGTAATTATGAATAGTAGGCATTTAAATCTACTACCAACCAGGTGCCTGTCCTGGAGCATGTGACCAGGACAGCCCATTGAGAGGACTGTGACAATCAGTCACATAGGGACAACACCTGAAATCCTTCTACATGCAAATGAAGCAGCCCTAACTTCTCAGACCAGGCCATCAGACAGTATCTGCCTCTAGATTCCACCTCAACCCCAAATATTTATAAGATACTATCCACAAGGACTAAATTGCATGAGTGTCTAGTGTCGGAGAATACCTACCTTATTGAGCTGTAACACTCCAGGAAGAGTGTTCTATCTAGAAGCTTTCATTGCAGGATCTCCACCCAACCAGCCTGTGTGGGAGTTTGACCACAGCCACTTCCTGCTTGAGTTCCTGCCACTGACTCCAAGGCAGGGGTAGCACGGAAGACCGGGCAGCCCACCTTGCTTCAGCTTCCCCTCAGAAAGGTGTAACTCTTTGGCCACTCCGGCCAGGCTAGAGCCCCTTCATATCCTTGTAAACAGCACCCAACAGACAGGCACAATAAAAGGTGAAATGATACATACCATACATGCCTATCATCAGTAAAGACTAGTGAGGCAGACCAAATCAAACCAATGCTTGAGCTCCCATTGTCCATGGCGTCATATTTATGTTCTTTCAAAACATCATGTGTGCTTTCACTTGTTTGCCACAACAAAACATCCTTTCACCTGTGTCTGCTTTAACAAAACATTCTTTCACCTGTCTGCCCCAACAAACCATCATTATAACTTAACTGAGTCTCCAAAGAAACTAGAGATTTCCACTTTAAATCTCCAACTGCTCAAGTTCTACTCCTCACTCAAGTATCCTTTTATGACTCTCCACTTGGTTCCAGAGCACAGTTGTCTTGACCTGAGGCAGCTGGGACACAGAAACTCAGTCTAGAGGGATACTGCCTGTCCAGTATCTCATGGGTAAGGATTTACAGTGGGATTGTCAACCACAGCTTCACTGACATTAGCTGTGCAGCTTCCCCCAAATGAATACAGGCTGGAGGTCCATGTTTTCAGCACATAGGCTCATGGCAATGGTGTCCTTCTCTGAGCTAGACCAGATATCATAGCTTTCATTCTGCATTGGACACTTACTCATGAGCGTGTCTATACAAGGCTGTCTTGAGATAAGATTGTGACTTTTCTATGGGATCAAGTTTCAGGTTTCTTAATCACTAAGACAGTATTGGAATGCTGATGCTGCTCAGTTAGCTGGGTGGGTGAAATCATTTCAGTTACATCCTAAGAACTCTGCATAATTCTAATAGTAGTAGCACTGTTTTTCTATAGACTAGTTCCTTCTCTGAATATGCTTCTCTATTTCTTGTGGTAGAGCATGTTTCTCAAAGAAATATCTAATGAGGATCACAATGATCTTATGTGTGAGATCAGAATAATTGATTTTATTTTTTTTATTATTGTTTGAGAATTCCCTGCATGTGTATAATGAAACATAATTGTATACATACTGTTTCCCCATCCAACAACACCCTCCTTACTTCATTTATTTTTTATATTATTATAATTTTGGTAATTTGTTATATTCTGTTAGTGTTGCCTACATGTGTCTAAGTGTGGGACTATCCACCGGAGAATGGGAGAACCCATCAGTGGCCACATCCTCACAGACAAGCGAGTCTTCTTTCCTTGGCATGCCAAGAGCTTCTCTGTAAAGGATGGTGGCTGGAGGTCATCTCTCACATCATGTGGGAATTTTGGCTGTCTTGATCTTCTGCAGGTCTGGTGGAAGTAACCTCAGATGCTATGAACTCATATCCAGAAGACAACATTTCTCAGCATATCCTTTTGATGGGGATGGAGACTTAATGAAGATTCCGAGTTGATTCATGGTTTTTGTTTTTTAGCATTTTTGACTGACTGTAGGCCACTGTGAAAAGATGCTTCTCCCACTCAAGCTGAGAACACAAACATCTATATTTAGAAAAAAATTAGATAACATAATTATTTAGCAAAATAACAATAGCAGGTTCTACCTAAGGGCCCATGACCTTCCCAGACATGGGCTTTTGGCTAGGGTTACAGTATCAGGATGAAATTCCTTCTTGTTGAGAAGACCATCTCAAATCCAATCAGAAATTAGTTCTACAATTGCTGTACCTGTGGACTCATTTTACCTGGCAAGTTGGCATGGCAGCATACAGGGGCTGGGACTAGGTAAGACCATTCAGGTCCTTTCTCTCCAGAATCATACATAGCACCTTTTACTTCTAAGAAACCTAGTTGGAAGGGAGACTGAGCTTGATATGTCTATGTCCTACTGCCCTAAGATGTGGCATCTTTAGCAATAGGGTCTTACAGTGTTGTTATGGAGGCAACCAGAGGCAGCAGCAGTGGGTTGTGTAGTGTTGGAGACCTTTGGGGCTTCCCTGCCCCCAAACCTGCCTTGCACTGCATTTTCCATTTAATAACCCATGTCTTCTTGGACAATCACTATTTACTCCTGCAATGTATCTCTGAATTCATTTTAAAGATGTACTTATTTATTTTATGCATGAGTACACTGTAGCTGTCTTCAGACACACCAGAAGAGGGCATCTGATCCCATTATAGATAGTTGTGAGCTACCACGTGGTTGCTGGGAATTGAACTCAGGTTCTCTGGAAGACCAGTCAGTGCTCTTAACCACTGAGCCATCTCTCTAGCCTCCTGAACTCATTTTAAAAGCTTATATTTTGAGATTAGCTTATTAACTGGTGAAGTTTCTTTATAAACATCCCCTGTGAGCCTACCCATTACCTCCCCCTCTTTCTTTTCTCCCAGCCCCTGCCCCTGGTCCCTTCTTAATCCTTTAAACTCCCTCTTATTTCACATCAAATATATTCTACTGTGCCTCCAATTGTATTTTCTAATTAAGTTGCCAGATAATAGACTTCCATATAGCTTTTAAAAATGTGTTCTTCCTCTGGGCTAGCTCTTCCTCCTACTTCTACCCAGTTACCTGCAAATTTCATGATTTTATGTTTTCTTTATAGCTGAGTAATGTTTTATGGTGCATATGCTTTTCTTTTTCTTATATTTTCTTTACTTACATTTCAAATGATATCCACTTTCCCAGTTTCCCCTCAGAAAAAAAAAACCTTGTTCCCTCTGCCTCCCTCTGCTCACCCCCTCCTGCTTCCTGGCCCTGGCATTCCCCTACACTGGGGCTTAGAACCTTCACAGGATCAAATGCTTCTCCTTCCATTGATGACCAACTAGGCCATCCTCTGCTACATATGCAGATGGAGCCATGAGTCCCACAATGTGTACTCTTCGGTGGGTGTTTTAGTCCCTGGGAGTGCTGAGGATACTTAGTTCATATTGTTGTTCCTCCTAAGGGGCTGTAAACCCTTTCAGCTCCTTGGGTCCTTTATCTACCTCCTTCATTGGGAACCCTGTGCTCAGTCCAATGGATGTCTGTGATCCTCTACTTCTGTATTAGTCAGGCACTGGCAGAGTCTCTCAGGAGAGCTATATCAGGCTCCTGTCAGCCAGCACTTGCTGGCATCCACAATAGTGTCTAGGTTTGGTGATTGAATATGGGAAGGATTCTCAAGTGGGGCAGTCTCTGGATTGTCCTTTCTTCAGTCTCTGCTCCATACTTTGTTTCTGCAACTCCTTACATGGGTATTTTGTTCCCCCTTCTAAGAAGAACCGAAGTATCTACACTTTGGTCTTCCTTCTTCTTGAGTTTCTTGTGGTTTGTGGATTGTATCCTCGAGCTTCTGGGCTAATAACCACTTATCAGAGAATGCATACCATGTGTGTTCTTTTGTGATTGGGTTACCTCACTCAGGATGATACTCTCCAGATCCATCCATTTCCCTCAGAATTTCATAAATTCATTGTTTTTAATCACTAAGTAATACTCCATTGTGTAAATGTACCACATTTTCTGTATCTACTCCTCTGTTGAGGGATATCTGGGTTGTTTCCAGCTTCTGGCTATTATAAATAAGGCTGCTATGAACATAGTGGAACATGTGTCCTTATTACATGTTGGAGCATATTCTGGGATTATGCCCAGGAGTGGTATAGCTGGGTCCTCAGGTAGTACTATTCCAATTTCCTGCAGAACCACCACACTGATTTCCAGAGTGGTTGTACCATCTTGCAATCCCACCAGCAATGAAGGAGTGTTCCTTTCTCCACAACCTCTCCAGCATCTGCTGTCACCTGAGTTTTTGATCTTAGCCATTCTGACTGGTGTGAGGTGGAATCTTAGGGTTGTTTTGATTTGCATTTCCCTGATGACTAAGGATGTTGAACATTTCTTTAGGTGCTTCTCAGCCATTTGGTATTCCTCAGTTGAGAATTCTTTGTTTAGTTCTGTGCCCCATTTTTAATAGGGTTATTTGGTTCTCTGGAGTCTAACTTCTTGAGTTCTTTGTATATATTTGGATATTAGCCCTTTATCAGATAAAGGATTGGTCAAGATCTTTTCCCAATTTGTTGGTTGCCAATTTGTCCTATTGATAATGTCTTTTGCTTTACAAAAGCTTTGCAATTTTATGAGGTTCCATTTGTCAATTCTTGATCTTAGAGCATAAGCTATTGGTGTTCTGTTCAGGAAATTTTCTCCTGTGTCCATGTGCTCAAGGCTCTTCCCCACTTTCTTTTCTATTAGTTTCCGTGTATCTGGTTTTATGTGGAGGTCCTTGATCCACTTGGACTTGAGCTTTGTACAAGGAGATAGGAATGGATCGATTTGCATTCTTCTACATGCTTAACTGCCAGTTGAGCCAGCACCAGTTGTTTAAAATGCTGTCTTTTTTTCCACTGGATGTTTTTTAGCTCCTTTGTCAAAGATCAAGTGACCATACGTGTGGGTTTATTTCTGGGTCTTCAATTCTATTCCATTGATCCACCTGCTTGTCACTGTACCAATACCATGCAGTTTTTATTACAATTGCTCTGTAGTACAGCTTAAGGTCAAGGATGGTGATTCCACCAGAAGTTCTTTTATTGTAGAGAATAGTTTTTGATATTCTAGGTTTTTTGTTATTCCAGATGAATTTGCAGATTGCTCTTTCCAACTCTGTGAAGAATTGAGTTGGAATATTGATGAGGATTGCATTGAATATGTAGATTGCTTTCAGCAAGATGGCCTTTTTACTATATTAATCCTGCCAATCCGTGAGCATGGGAGATCTTTCCATCTTCTGAGATCTTCTTCGATTTCCTTCTTCAGAGAAGAAGTTCTTGAAGTTCTTGTCATGCAGATCTTTCACTTGCTTAGTTAGAGTCACATCAAAGTATTTTATGTTATTTGTGACTATTGTGAAGGGTGTTGTTTCCCCAATTTCTTTCTCAGCCTGTTTATCCTTTGTGTAGAGGAAGGCCTCTGATTTGCTTGAGTAAATTTTATATCCAGCTACTTTGCTGAAGTTATTTGTCAGGTTTAGAAGTTCTCTGGTGAAATTTTTGGGGTCACTTAAGTATACTATCATATCATCAGCAAATAGTGATAATTTGACTTATTCCTTTCCAATTTGTATCCCTTTGATCTCCTTTTGTTGTCTAATTGCTCTGGCTAGGACTTCAAGTACAATATTGAATAAGTAGGTAGAGAGTGGGCAGCCTTGTCTAGTCCCTGATTTTAGTGGGATTGCTTCAAGTTTCTCTCCATTTAGTTTGACATTGGCTACTGATTTGCTGTATATTGCTTTTACTATGTTTAGGTATGGGCCTTGAATTCCTGATCTTTCCAAGACTTTTATCATGAAGGGATGTTGGATTTTGTCAAATGCTTTCTCAGCATCTAATGAGATAATCATATGTTTTTTTCTTTGAGTTTGTTTATATAGTGAATTACGTTGATGGATTTCCGAATATTGAACTATCTCTACATCCCTGGGATGAAGCCTATTTGATCATGATGGATGATTGTTTTGATGTGTTCTTGGATTTGGTTTGCAAGAATTTTATTGAGTATTTTTGCATCGATATTCATAAGGGAAATTGGTTTGAAGTTTTCTTTCTTTGTTAGGTCTTTGTGTGGTTTAGGTATCAGAGAAATTGTGGCTTCATAGAATGAATTGGGTAGAGTACTTTCTGTTTCTATTTTGTGGAATAGATTGAGTATTGGTATTAGGTCTTCTTTGAAGGTCTGATAAAACTCTACACTAAACCCATCTGGTCTTGGGCTTTTTTTGGTTGGGAGACTATTAATGACTGTTTCTATTTCGTTAGCAGATATGGGACAATTTAGACCATTTAACTGATCTTGATTTAACTTTGGTTCCTGAAATCTGTCTAGAAAATTGTCCATTTCATTCAGGTTTTCCAGTTTTGTTGAATATAGGCTTTTGTAGTAGGATCTCATGATTTTTTGGATTTCCTCAATTTCTGTTGTTATGTCTCCCTTTTCATTTCTGATCCTGTTAATTAGGATACTGTCTGTGTGCCCTCCAGTTAGTCTGGCTAAGGGTTTATCTATTTTGTTGATTTTCTTTGTATAGTTCTTTTTGTTTCCATTTGGTTGATTTCAGCCCTGAGTTTGATTATTTCCTGCCTTCTACTCATCTTGGGTTGCTTCTTTTTGTTCTAGAGTTTTCAGATGTTCTGTCAAATTGTTGGTGTATGCTTTCTCCAGTTTCTTTTTGGAGGCACTTAGAGCTATGAGTTTTCCTCTTAGGACTGCTTTCATTGTGTCCTATAAGTTTGGGTATGTTGTGGCTTCATTTCCATTAAGCTCTAGAAAGTCTTTAATTTCTTTCTTTATTTCTTCCTTGACCAAGTTATCATTGAGTAGAGTGTTGTTAACCTTTTATGTATATGTGGGTATTCTGTTGTTTATGTTGTTATTGTGGAACAGCCTTAGTCCATGGAGGTGCAATAGGATGCAAGGAATTATTTCAATCTTCTTGTATCTGTGGAGGCCTGATTTGCGACTGATTATATGGTCAATTTTAAAGAAGGTACCATGAGGTGCTGAGAAGAAAGTATATCCTTTTGTTGTAGGATAAAATGTTTTATAGATATCTGTTAAATCCATTTGTTTCATAATTTCTGCTAGTTTTGCTGTATCTCTGTTTAGTTTCTGTTTCCATGATCTGTCCATTGCAGAGAGTGGAGTGTCGAAATCTCCCACTATTATTGTGTGGGGTGCAATGTGCACTTTGAGCTTTAGAATAGTTTTTTTTTTTTTTTTTTTTTTTTTTTTTATGAATGTAGATGTCCTTGCATTTGAGGCGTAGAGGTTGAGAATTGAGAGTTCATCTTGGCAAATTTTGCCTTTGATGAGTATGAAGTGCCCTTCCTTATCTTTTTTGATCACTTTAGGTTGAAAGTCAATTTTATTCGATATTAGAATGGCTATTCCAGCTTGTTTCTTGAGACCATTTGCTTTGAAATTTGTTTTCCAGCTTTTTACTCTAAGGTAGTGTCTGTCTTTGTCACTGAGGTGGGCTTCATGTATGCAGCAAAATGTTGGGTCCTGTTTACACAGCCAGTCTGTTAGTCTATGTCTTTTTATTGAGGAATTGAGTCCATTGATATTAATAGATATTAAGGAAAAGTAATTGTTGCTTCCTGTTATTTTTTTTTTTTGTTAGAGTTGGAATTCTGTTTATGTGGCTATCTTCTTTGAGTTTAGTTGAAAGATTACTTTCTTGCTTTTTCTAGGATGTAGTTTCCCTCCTCATGTTGGAATTTTCCATTTATTATCCTTTGAAGGGCTGGATTTGTGGCAAGATATTGTGTAAATTTGTTTTTGTCATGGAATACTTTGGTTTCTCTATCTATGGTAATTTAGAGTTTTGCTGGGTATAGTATCCTGGGCTGGCATTTGTGTTCTCTTAAGGTCTGTATGACATCAGCCCACGATCTTCTGGTTTTCATAGTCTCTGGTGAGAAGTCTGGTATAATTCTGATAGGTCTGCCTTTGTATGTTACTTGGCCTTTTTCCCGTACTGCTTTTAATACTCTTTCTTTGTTTTGTGCATTTGGTGTTTTGATTAGTATGTGACAGGAGGAATTTCTTTTCTGGTCCAAACTATTTGGAGTTCTATAGGCTTCTTGTATGTTCATGGGCATCTCTTTCTTTAGATTAGGGAAGTTTTCTTCTATAATTTTGTTGAAGATATTTACTGGCCCTTTAAGTTGGAAGTCTTCACTCTCTTCTATACCTATTATCCTTAGGTTTGGTCTTCTCATTGTGTCCTGGATTTCCTGGATGTTTTGGGTTAGGATCTTTTTGTTTTTTGCATTTTCTTTGACTGTTGTGTCAATGTTTTCTATGGTGTCTTCTGCCCCTTAGGTTCTCTCTTGTATTCTGTTGGTGATGCTTGCATCTATGGCTTCTGACTTCTTTCCTAGATTTTCTATCTCCAGAGCTGTCTCTCTTTGTGATTTCTTAATTGTTTCTACTTCTATTTTTAGATCCTGGATGGTTTTGTTTGACTCCTCCTGTTTGGTTGTGTTTTCTTATAATTCCTTAAGGGATTTTTGTGTTTCTTCCTTAAGGGCTTCTAATTGTTTACTCATGTTCTCCTGTAATTCTTCAAGGGAGTTATTTATGTCCTTCTTAAATTCCTCTATCACCATCATGAGATATGATTTTAGATCCAAATCTTGCTTTTCCAGTGTTTTGGGATATCCAGGACTTGTGATGGTGGGAGTACTGGGTTCTGTTGATGCCAAGTAGTCTTGATTTTTGTTGGTAAGTTTCTTGCGTTTGCCTTTCACCATCTGGTAATCTCTAATGTTAGATGTTCTTGCTGTTTCTGGCTGGAGCTTGTTCCTCCTGTGGATCTGTAAGCCTGTGTCAGCACTCCTGGGAGATCAGTTCTCTTCTGGCAAGACCAGTGCACAAGAGGGCTGTGGATCAGCAGTCCCTCCTGGGTGCAGATGGCTGCAGGAAGGACCCTGTCCCAGCTGCTTCTGTGGCCTATGCCTCCTGGCTGGTCCTGCCTTAGAAAGTCACCAGAGAGAAAATGGCCATCTCAGCTAAGTCCTGTGGTCAGAGCACTCCCTTGAGACCAGCTCTCCCCTGGCGGGAAAGGTGCACAGAGGGCTGTGGAACAGGCACACCTCCTAGGTGTAGATGGAGGTAGGAAGGACCCTGTCCCAGCTGCTCGGCTGCCTCTGCGACCTGTGTCTCCTGGCTGGTCCCACCTTCGAAAGTCACATATGGTTTTCTTATCCATTCACATCTTGAAGGACATCCAAGCTGTCCCTATTAATAGAGATATCTAATAGTTCATAGCTATGGGGAAAAATAATGTCTCTCTCAACTGAAGACTAGAGGGAGTCTCACATTTCTCCATGTTAGTTATTGGTTCTTTAGAGTCCCTTCAACATAAGCAAGCATGTGATCAACTACTCCTTTTGTCTTTATACTTTCAGGCCTCCCAGTCACAGATAGGGAGTGCTGCTGGGTCAGTGGGTTGTGTGTGGGGCTACTCAGCCCCAGTCACAGGAAGGGGTGCTCCTGGGTCAATAGATGGTGCATGGGGTTACTCAGTCAATGTAAGCAAGGAGAATTCCAGTGAGGGTTACACCTCTCTCATGAGATACAGATTCAGTTAACTGTTCAGTATTGGCTGAATGCCTACTGCAGGCCATGGACTGTGATTGTCATGGTCAGTTACATTATCTAATATCTTTCCCATGAGTCTTTGTTGTGTCTGAGCCTAATTTGGGAAATGGAGAGGTCATGCTGTCTGCTAAGGCCACCCAGACAGGAAACATCCTAGCTGTGATTTAAACAAGATCTGTGATAAATTCAACATCTTTTACTATACATATGTATTTCCTATTAACTTTAATGGTTAAAGGGAAAATCTTTTAGATATCTTGTATACTATATAAAGTATACTGATTTTAATTACCATCATCATTTTCCATTTTCATAATTTGTCACATCACAGTTTTTAAATGGTACATATGTTTTTCTTATCCATTCATCTCTGGACAGACTTCCAAGCTGTCTCTGTTAATAGCGACACCTAATAGTTCTCTCTCTCTCTCTCTCTCTCTCTCTCTCTCTCTCTCTCTCTCTCTTTCTCTCTCTCTCTCTCTCTCTCGGTATAATGTTGCAACAAATGTTAAATGGCATGTTTAGGATATTTGATGGATTTTCTTGCTGGTATTAGTTTGGAAAGTCCATTAGAGTTTGAGACTTGCCATGAGCTGTCTATGCTAGTTAATGCTGTAAGTATCTGGTTTAAGAATGCCAGGTTAGATGCTGCTGCAAGTTTGCACGACGTCACTAACGCTATTACTCTTTCCGATGTTAGGATGCTATCTATCTTCAGGAGCTATCCTTATTTACGTTATTGTTCACCACTTGAGTGATTACAAAATCTTTCCACCATGATTGTTAAAAAATAGCCTGTATACCGTTGGTAAACTTTACTTAGTGGTGACGGTTGAGACTGCGTTTATGAAAAGAATGTTTTTAAAATTTGGTTGCATACCTTTGGGCTCACCTCTTTGGCCTCATGTCTGCCTTAGTGAGCTTGCATTCTGAGCAGTGTAAAGGCAAGTCCATCAGAGGTGAGACTAGCTGTTTAATTCAGATAGGAGTTGTTACAGACAAGTAAGGAATTGCATTTCTAGGCAGAACTCAGGATAATCCATGGTACCTTCGTGTTGTCAGGCTTCTGGGGCTCTGCAGCAAAGTGGGGCTAGGAAGGCTGGAAGCAAAGCAAGGATGGACAAGAATAATAGCTGACAAGAATAACAGTGTCTTTATCTCACAAACCAGTCTGCTGGGCTCTGAGGCAAGGCAGTTTTCTATCAATACTGTAGTTCACATGACAAACAAGTTAATTAGATTTTTAAAGCTGATGTTACCTGAAGAAGTTTAAGCTTCTTTGATATTTTTAAATAGGTTTTCCCACCATTCTCTTTTGTGAACTAAATCTACTCTGCACTTACAAGAAAACAAAACCCACCATGCTGGAACTTGGTACATACCTGCTTTTATTGGGGTAGATAGTCTGCATTCAGAACCAATGTATATTTAACCACAAACAGACATAATTTTCTTGATTATATGAGCCCCAGCTTAAAAAAAAAATCAATGCTTCTATAGACTTAATAAAAATCAGCTCAAGGCACATTTCTTGCTACTGAATTCTAACGTCAGTACTTTTTTTTTTTTTCCCAGCAGGAAGAACTTCCAGGAGACTAATTCTGTCTGCTTTCTTTTGATGTGAACACCGTTGTCAGAATATAAAATGAACTCTTTAGGAAGAAAAAAATAAAAGTGAGTGCACCATCACAATATTAAACATTTTTCAAAACCAATGGTACTGCTTAATGCCAAGAGTGAATCCTGATAATCATGTGTTAGTCCTATTGGCTCACCAATTATAATAGATACACAAGGAATTACTGATGGGAGGAAGTATGCGGGAGGCATAGAGTCCACAGGGGTTTTCTGCATGTGCGTCTCATGTCATCACTGTAAACCTAAACTTGCTCTGAAAACTGAGTGTAGAGTCCTTCTGTTACCATTGAAAAGCCACTAAATTTACCATCCTGGAATTATCAGTTTTTAAATTCATGACATAGAGCGTCATTATGACCATAGCAATTCACTGGCTCTGTGATTTCTATCCCAATAGAAATAGAAAAGATATTAATTAAAAACTATTAACACATTAATTAAAAATTAAAGATATTAATTAAAAGTTGAGAGATTTTTTTTTAATTTCAGGGTTTCTCATTGCTTTTATTTCACTACTTGGAATACTTCATTATGTGTAATACATGTAATATGACTTTCAAAAGGAAAATATTGGTTATAGCATTTTTGAGAATTCAGCCATGAAATCTTTATTTTCTGATATGAGTACTTACTAGGTAGAGGCTATCTGAAAAGATCATGCTCCACAGCACCATGGGAATCACACGACTCACTGCCAGGATGCTATCTTACCTCTCTGGGAAACAATAAGTAGTTCAAGAAGGTGTGCTGATTCTCTGTGATCCCCACACATCCAATCACCTTTCCAATTTTATTGATTCAGAATTCATAATTGGGTTTGCTTTCCCCAAACTTTTTACGCTCTTCTGCCACAGTCCTAATTCATAGCCTGCTGATTTTATTGTGGGACAGGTCCCTCATGACAGAACTAAGACTTGGGCTTTCCAAATAGGACTTGGCAAGTTGCTTAGGGAAAGGGGATGTGAAGGAAGAGATTCTATAGAAACAGGGGCCCTCAGAACACTCAGAAATACACCTATCTGCTGATATAACACTTAGAACACTCAGCAAAGTTTGTTTTGTTTGGGACAGTACTGTTCTCTTCTGGGATGGATCATCTTCCTGAGAGACCCTGTAGACCCTTGAAAATGTCAAGTGGAGACAAGCAACTCATTGGCTCTGGGACAATTTTGACAAGGGCTGTGGAGTGTTGGTTGGTTTTTCTTCTTGTCTAATTAGTGAATTTGAGACTTGGATTCAGAAATTAGACTCTCACCTGGGCCCCTGTTTCTATAGAATCTATTCCTTCACATCCCCTTTCCCTAAGCAGCTTGCCAAGTCCTATTTGGAAAGCCCAAGTCTTAGTTCTGTCACTTTCTTCAGAGTCTGAGCCCTGAGCTGAAACCAGTGGTTTTCTTATTAGTAGATTTTTCTGAAAATGTCAATGTGTGCATGTGTTTAAGTAAATGTATGTATGTATTTGGGTTTGTGTGCAGATGTTTGCGAAAGTGTGTGCATGTTTCAGGGATGCATGTGCAATTGTGTTCACTTGCATGTGAAAGCCAAGACCTGATGTCAGGTATCTTTCTCAAACACTCTGCTTTCTTTCTCTCCTCTCTCTCTCTCTCTCTCTCTCTCTCTCTCTCTCTCTCTCTCTCTCTCT